>CAOGCB011478190.1:0-15537 GCA_948266635.1 Cnidoscolus chayamansa | reverse complement strand
AAGGGGGTATTTTGGCAACAACCAACCAGGAGAGGTTGTCCGTTGCTGCGCCGTACCTAACACTTCAATGGTTTTGATTCTTCTTTATGGTTGAAATTGAATTCATACAGCCTGCCTACAGGCTTATAATGTTTTTTTTTGGCAACATTATTTTCGTGCTTTTTTTTTTAAATAGAATAAAACATTAATGTTGGGACCATTTTTTTTATATTATCCTTTTGAAATAAAAATAATATCACCAATTTCACATAATTAATAAAATTATATTTTATTTTTATTTTTTATGTTGAAATCAATAACGCTTTATTTTGATATGAAAATGAAATATATTAAATTATATGTGTAAAATTGGATAAAAGAAGAATTAATTAATAGGTAGCTGCAGCAAATAACCACCCATCAACCAATTTCATATTGCAAAGCAGTATGCATTGTTCCAGCAAATAAAGTATATGAAAAATATTATAGTGGATAATGGTCTTATTGGTGTTTTGTGGAACATTGACTTCAACAAATCTGTTTTAGGATTAGGTCAATCTCAACTTGTGGTTTAGATACCCAAGCAAATGGGGAAAAGAAAAATAAAATAAATAAAATCATGGTCCTTCGTAAGTGGACTACGGCTCTCAACTATTCCCGGGTTCATTGGGTTTCGTCATTAGTGGAATTAGATCCGAATAGTAACGCTCCGTTTATTATGTCAATTATATATTTTTAAAGTTATTAAATTATAATAAAGTGTAGAGATTTTTTATTTTATAAATTCAGAAACGTTACATTCCATTCACATGCATATTTGACATTGTTTCTTGCAGCAGCATCAAGCAATGGGATTTCAACAGAAAAAGATCATTTTAAATCCTATTGAATAAATAAGCATTACTCTACTCCTTACAAGGACAGAGAATAGTGCTCCATCATATTATTAAATCTGAAGTCCAACAAACATCATTTGAAATACAACCATGGTAGATGTTGGCATTTAATTGAATGGGCTAATACCAAATCTTAAATTTTACTTCATTCTTAAACTTTAAGATTGGTCAAAAATAGATATGTAATAATTTTTTTCTGTCACAAGTCATCATCTATCAGATAATGCTTCACGGACTGCAATTCGATCAAATATTATTTCAATAATTCTAAGTTCTAACAACTACCATTACAAATATGTCCTTCAATATCATAAGGGTATTGTCAGGCACCTATTACAAAGTATGATTCTGTACCATATAGCATGGTTAGGCGTCTTCACCCAGGCAGTTCAGCACAAGCATGGGCTGCAAGATCACAACATGACCTTTCATCTTGGAATCTATGAGATGACCTCCAGGATAGAAGGCAACACTTACTTTTCCTGCATTATTTAAACCTGAAACTTTCTGGTAGAGACACCAAATCTTTTTACCCATCTAAAACCATGTGTATGACCTAATTGATGTTTTAGAAAATGAGAATTCATGCAGAAAACAGATAATTCAGGCTGCATCAGCTTTCCTGCAGGAATGTATCATAACATTTGACTGGTCCAACCAAACCAAGGGCTTCTGTAAGTGCCTCTAAGAGATGCTTTGGATGATCCTCAATACAAGCGAGGCCATGCTGTGATTGCATGGATCTTAAGACCCTTCCAACAATCTGAATTTGTAGAGTTATAAATATCTCAGATAACATATATAGTGGTTACAAACAGACACTGAATGTAGGAGAAAAATGCAACACTAACCTTGCGTGCATAGCCACCATAAGCTATCCCACCAATTAAGGCATTTGCGAAATAAGGTGATGAGGCCACTGGTTTATTGTCTTCTGAGTTCTCTAGAGAAAAGAGGAAAAAGTAAAAGAAAAATGTATTATAGCACAAAAACACACAAGAGATGGGGTATACAACTACCAGCAACTAATGCTGTTTGAAAAAGTCCTTCCCTTTTCAGTCCATCAACAGTATGTGCATTTGTGCCACCCGCCAATTGAAAGAAACCTAACAGCACAGGAAAGTGAAATACAAGCTTAATTTACGCATGTCATCAGCTGAGAACTGCTCAAAAAGACCAACAAAATGTTTACACAAAGCTAGTGAATCTGCACACAAACCATGAGGCCTGCTGTTAGCTGCAGCCAAATGGGCAGCAAATGCAATTGATTCCCTTGTGGTACCTCGGCCAATATCTCCACTCATGGGACGCCCGTCCAACTTTAATTCATAAGGGACATGGATTGTTAAAAGAAATGGATTATGATGATAACATTCGAAGTAACAAGATTCAAACCTGCCATAAATTGAGGCAATTTAGCTGAGGTTCCATGACTGAGTACATTGTGTTCATTGAAGATACAGTTGAATCCCCAGCATAAGGTAAGCTAACCTGTTGGCATTAATGGTTAATCCCATTCACTCAAAAACTAAATACAAGACAGGTTACCTAACTTATAAATTCCCATTATCAATCAGCAATGCAGGTTTTTGTACTCACTGCAACTAGTTTCAGACATCCAAGTGAGTTTCCCAAGCCATCCCAAAGTTCCTTGAAGGATGCCATCTGCCTATGCAAAGTACAAAGTTTCCTAGGTGAATGCTGTTGCTTATATGAAGATGAACAGAACATGAATAAAACTAGAATATATTTGCACTTCAAAAGTGTAAGGGTGAATTCAAGACTTGGAGGACATAGTCCCAGCTTACAACTAGTACGAGAAGTATATGAAAAATAAAGGATAAATAGAGTACTTTCTAATTTTCAATCATATGGAATTGCACCTTCCACTTGTATGTATCTCTATGGCATCGACATCATTTCTTTTAAGAAGTTCTGCAGTAGCAATAGCATCTCTCACATACGTAATCGCTCCTAGATCAAAATGAACAAGTTAGTTTTTTTTTTGGTTAATTTGAATATGATCCATATGATAGATTCCTATACTGCTGACGCCCTGGAGAAAAAATGGAAAGAAATTTATGATTTTGTTGCGGAAAGATTTGAAACATTCATAATGGAATTCCAAAATACTGATTAGAATATGAATATACACACACACACACACACACACACACACAATTACATACTTATTTTATCATAGGGGCATACAGGAAAGCAGCGGCCACAGCCATAGCAGCGTTCAGTTAAGACTCCACCCTGCATATCAGTTATGATTATAAATATGAATGTTGGAAAAATGAAAATGTCACAATGATATAGATGAGTAATCATTAACCCCATAAAATAAAGCATCTAAAGACCTTTAACACATTTAGCATTTCTGTACCATAGGAGAAATTTGCTGGTGATTTGTCTTCCTCAAATGATATTGCGTCTGCAGGACAAACATTCTCACAGGGCCTTGAACAATCTACTGGACATTCCTCTGGATCAAATTCTGTCAAGGAAAATATACAGTCAGCAAGGTCCATAGAACTCATAGACCTAGCTTTGCCTGTCAAAAAACCTTTACCGGAACCTCTTGTCCCTCCAACCTGTGACTAGGGGACCTATCAGAGAAATGAATTTGTTCAATACGTGGGCTTTTTTTTTTTTTTTGTTAATTTGGCTCTAACTGGAATTTGAATCCCATATCTCACAACACCTCTGAGCCAAAGCTTACACTTGGGCGCTTTTTGTTTAACTAAGATGGAAAAATAAATTTCTTGTATGGGCAGAAGATGGAAATCAGCATCGTGATCTAAACTAATGAAAAACTAATTAATGCAAAAACAATCTAAGATGAGCCGAACGAGGACCTATTTCTAACTATGAGGTTAGAGAGAGAGAGAGAGAGAGAGGATTACCGGCTTTGCGAAAGTGAAGATCTCTATCATCGTTAACACTAATCATTACCCAAGGCCTTCGAATATGAACAATTTCTCTTGCAGCTTCAATACCCTCATTTACAGCACTAACCACTGATCCATCAGCAGCACAATCGATGCAATCAACTGCAAATAGTTCATCACCAAAGCATGAAACCCTAGTAATCCAACACACGCACATCTTCAAATTAACTGATACTAAAAATTGAATTCATTTGAGATTGCTAACCTCCGGATAGAGTGTAAACCAAAGAGAGATTCCTGATATCAACAGCATCCTAAAGAGATAAGAAAAGGGAATAAACAGTCAACTGAACAGTCGGAAAATTTTGATATACAAGGGTTTTAGAATGCTTGATACCTCAAAGCTTGCACCGCATATAAGCTTCACCCAGCTGCCATTCCGCAGTGATTCCTGTGGAGCAGACACAATTGAAGGAACCTCAAATTTTCTGACAAGTTCTCTGACACTTTCAAGACATGTACTGTTCTTGTAAGCCGCTTTTCCTGAAATGAGAGAAATAGGAGCTACAAACTCTAAAACTATCTTTTCAATGTACAGAGAAAAGAAAAATAGAAGCAAAAGAAGAAGAAGGAAAACCTTGTTTTCGAGGTAAAATCGAAGCATTAATGGAGAAGCTGAATGCCATGTTAACAGACAAAGGTACAGAAACATAAACAGAGAACATACATTATCCGTTTAAGTCGACAGCTTTTAACAGATTTTCGCGGCTTGTGAAAGATATTTATATACTGTTTGGCCTATTGGGCTTCCATTATTACCCAGAGAAATTGGTGGAAGGCCCAACATTTGGATAAATAACTTGCCAAAGCCCAACCCAGAAGTAGTGAGAATATTTATCTTGTAATACATAAAATAATGGATTTAAACCCAATAATTCCTTTCTTTCTCTAAGAAATTTCTACTTAAAAGGGCGGAAAACCACATTATTGACAAGGAAATAAAAATAAAATTCTTATTAAAAATGCTTAACAGTGATATTGAGCTTGATAATAGCTCTCATATTAGGAATGTCCATGAACTCGGTTTGCATAATACCATACCCCTTAACGAACCTAAAAAAGCCCGTCCCAGAAACAATCCCAAATTCCCTCTCCTTCATTGAAAATATATCAGATCCTTGGATTTCCAAGGTGCTTCCCTTGTACTCCCCATCTGTGAAAATAAGAGAAAACACCATATACAGGCCCTTCCCATCAAGCTGAGAGTTTATGTAAGTCCCTTGAGCCCTGCCAATCTCTTTGGACTCGATAGTGGGTCCTTCTGTGACTGGGTCATCAACTACTGCAACTGTCCCGAAGTGTAGGATGTTGAAGTGGGGCCCACCTTTACCGGCAACGGTAATCGCTGAAGTGTCATGGCCGGTGAAGCAATCATGGACATAGACTACAAGGTTAGTTTGGGTTGGTTCTTGTCTAGGAATGGTGTAGGCAGCATATAGAAGAGCTAAGCTGGAGAGGAAGAAGAGAAAATTGGTGGGCATGGCTATTTTAGGGTTGGAGGAGGAGATGAAATGGAATATAATGTGTATGGACGGAGGGGGAATATGCTTTGCCAAGAAAATGCCGTTGTTTATGGAGGAAATGGACAAAATACATACAAGTGATTAGCATTTTTTTTAATGTTGTTTATGACAAAGTGGTTATCAAAACGAAGCTTGTTTTAGTTTGTTAATGTTCTATATGTGTAATATTACAACTAAATATAATAAAAAAATATTTTCAGAAACGGAATCTTCAATTTGACGTTACCTTCCAAAAATTTCTATTTTTCCAAATAAAATTAGATATGTATTAATTTTTATTATCTCGTATCTAAGACAGTTTTATTTTTTATTTTGATACAAACATGAGTCGGGTTCTAATTTAGATTCGTGATAGATTTATTAAGAAAGCAAAGTATTCCGATTTGAATTTGGGAGTAAGAAATTATTATCAATAGAGTTCTATTTTCATAATTTTATAACTAATTAAGTTGTAGGTGTTTAGTAATAATAAAAATATGTAATTGTTTATTAAAAAAATCTAAGAAAATCGAAGATGCAGAGACTACTAGAAGAAGGCATTTACGAGACAAAAGAAGAACATAAAGAAGAAAGCAAGTTATTAAAGAAGTAATGAAAACTGGAACCCCTAAAATAACAGCCGTGTTTTAAGGGCAGTTAATGCAGAAGTACAAAAATTACCTTTTGATCCTTCCGTTTCTCCCTGACCACCGCTCCTGTCTTAACCTCCATTACACTTCCTAAACACATTGCATCCCAAGCAAAACAACCCAGAGAAAATTTTGGACAGAGAAATCTCTTCTCTATCCTCTCTTCTCTCTGTGTGTTTCCCTGTTACTTGGAAAACTTGATAATGCCATTGGAAATGGAGTTTTAATCTTCAAAGACAATTTTGTGGAACCAGAAATTTTGTATATATGTATATATATATTTTCCCTTTCTGATTCTCGGTGCAGGAAAACATTCTCTCTCCTTTTCTCTGGATTCTGTGTTTTCCTTGCGACCTGTTATTTTTCCTTGTGTAATCTCAGATATGAACCGCAATGACCGCCTCTTTTTTGTTATTGCTTTCTTCTTTATCATTTTGAATTCAATCCCAGTTTCATGTCAAAGCTCTTCATCAGAATCGGAGTCTTATATCCTCGCATGTGGCGCAACCAGTGAAGGCACCGATAGCGAAGGCAGGAAATGGGTACCTGATTCGAAATATGTGAATTCTTCTAGTAATTCGATGACGGCAACAGCCGATAGTCAAGACCCTTCATTACCATCCACAGTCCCATACATGACTGCAAGAATTTTCACATCTGCATACACATATAAGTTCTCTGTTCCCAGAAAGAGTCGCCTCTGGGTCAGACTTCATTTCTATCCATCAACTTATAGCTCTCTCAGTGCCAATACTTCCTATTTCTCTGTTACTGCAAATAACTTCCAACTTCTCAAGAATTTCAGCGCTTCCATTACGGCCCAGGCTTTCACAATGGCCTATCTTATGAAAGAGTTCTCTCTGACCCCAATTGAATCTGGCAATCTGGTTCTCACGTTCACACCCTCTCCAGATTATGATGATTCATACGCTTTTGTCAATGGCATTGAAATAATTCCCATGCCGGATCTTTACAAGTCTGCAACAATGGTTGGTTTAAATGATCAAGATGTTGATCTGACCAACTCTTCCATGCAAACAATGTTCAGGCTAAACGTTGGTGGACAATTCATTCCAGCATCCAATGACTCAGGCCTCACTAGAACATGGTATGATGATAGACCTTATATATATGGTGCAGCCGATGGTATTTCGAGCCAAAGTAACATCACTATCAAATATCCTACCCGAAATGTACCCAAGTTCATTGCTCCATTAAGTGTCTACAGTACTGCGAGATCAATGGGACCAGATCCAAAGGTGAATGTGAATTATAATCTCACTTGGGCATTCTACATTGATTCTAATTTTACTTACCTTTTAAGGTTCCATTTCTGTGAGTTTGCGGTGAGCAAAAGCAACCAGAGATCATTTAATATTTATATAAACAATCAAACAGCACAAAATGGTGCAGATGTGATCGGCTGGGCAGGAGCTGAAGGAGTGCCATTTTATAAGGATTACTCCATATATATTCCTGATCAGACTGGTGATGATCAATTATGGGTGGCACTGCATCCTGCTATTCAACTGAAGCCTGAATACTATGATGCAATTTTGAATGGGCTGGAGATTTTTAAGCTTAATGACCAAAGTGGTAATTTGGCTGGTCCGAATCCTGTACCATCGCCAATGATGCTCCAGGAAGCAGAAGACAAGAAATTTTCTTCATCAGGATCCAGTCAGAGTGCGATAATTGGTGGCATCGCTGGTGGGGCTGCTGGATTAGCAGTAGCTGCTATTATCTCCATTTTTGTTGTCAGAAAGAAGAGATGTTTCAGTGGAAGTCAGTCTGGGACTCATAATTGGTTGCCACTTTATGGAAATTCCCACACATCAGCAAGCAAATCGACTATCTCGGGAAAAAGTAGTGCTAGTAGCCACCTTTCGAGTCTTGCACAAGGTCTGTGTCGCCATTTTTCATTGCCAGAGATAAAAAATGCTACCAAGAACTTTGACGAGTCTAATGTTATTGGTGTTGGAGGATTTGGCAAGGTATACAAAGGCGTTATTGACCAAGGGACAAAAGTTGCTATTAAGAGATCAAACCCGTCTTCAGAACAAGGAGTGAATGAGTTCCAGACAGAAATCGAGATGCTGTCCAAGCTGAGACACAAGCATTTAGTGTCCTTAATTGGATTTTGCGAAGAAGATGGTGAGATGGCTCTAGTTTATGATTACATGGCAAATGGGACTCTCAGGGAACACATCTACAAGGGCAACAAGCCTACCTCATCGTTGTCCTGGAAGCAAAGATTGGAGATATGTATTGGTGCTGCAAGGGGACTTCACTATCTTCATACAGGTGCCAAATACACTATCATTCACAGGGATGTGAAGACAACAAACATTCTGTTGGATGAGAAGTGGGTTGCAAAAGTTTCTGATTTCGGTCTGTCAAAAACAGGTCCTAATCTCAACAACCAAAGTCATGTCAGTACAGTGGTAAAGGGTAGCTTTGGATACTTAGATCCTGAGTACTTCAAGAGGCAACAGTTGACAGAAAAATCGGATGTCTACTCTTTTGGGGTAGTCCTATTTGAAGCATTATGTGCAAGGCCAGCCCTTAATCCTAACTTGTCTAAAGAACAAGTCAGCCTTGCCGACTGGGCTCTGCATTGCCAAAAGAAGGGTATCATCGAGGATATTATCGATCCGCATATAAAGTCTGAGATACAACCTGAAAGCCTCAAGAAGTTCGCGGAGACAGCTGAGAAGTGTTTGTCTGATCATGGGATCCATCGTCCTTCAATGGGTGATGTGCTGTGGAATCTTGAATTCGCTCTCCAATTGCAAGATAACCCTACAGGGGCTAAAATGGTATCAGAAAGCAAGGGAAATGACACTTATGGAATGAACAGACAGATGCTTACCATTGAAGAGGAGGGTTCGTTAAGTGAGGATAACGATGATATGAGCAACAGCGAGATTTTTTCACAGATAACTCATCCCAGAGGAAGATAAAGAAAATTGTTCTACTTCGGTTGCATTGTCTCCATTTCAGTTGATTCTGCTTTGGAGCTTTACAAATAGTTTATCTCTTGAACTTGCAACTTTTTTTTTTATATAATTTGTGCTTTTCTATGTTATCTCCTCTGGAACTTTAGCCCCTCTAATTTTCTGCTTCTATAGATTGTATTCTTGTTGATTTGCTTCATTTTATTTTCCAATGGATCCTAATTATGACTTACTAATTTACACTCTGTGAAATATTCTCCTTCAGAATACAAGTTCTTCGGAAAAGATTAAAAAGAAACAATAAAAATAAATAAAAATTCACGTGTTCATAATTCCCACCTCCTTGGAATTAATAGAATTTTCTCTCTCTATTCGGCTCCTTTTAGAAAGAGTTGGTTTCTCTCTAACCTTGAACAAGGTTTCCTCTCTATACTTCGATTTTTATTTTTTATTGCAGATTGAGTTTTCAGGCTTCATAAAGATTTTTGTGCTCTTTTTAGGATCTATACTAGTTTGGTGTTACCCTGCACACGAATGTGTTTCATTCGCCCATTGGAGGGTCCAACCAACCTCTCTTGTATGCTTGTTGCTAGAACTCCTCTTTCTCGTTGATTTTGGGGCTAAGATTTCTTCATATGTGGGTGGGTTTGCTTTGGATCTTAGGCATGATTGGATGTATCGAGTTTTCTCTCATATGTATTGGCCTCATGAGTCTTTATCAATGAATCTTTCATCTTGAAAAAAAAAATCCCACCTCTATAAAAATGACAACAGAAGAACGGAGGGGGAGCAGGAAGAGTATCTAATTGAAGTCTTAGAGAGAGAAAGATACAAACCCAAAAGTTAATCTTTCATCATCCCTACTATTTATGTAAAAACCTTACAAAATAACATTTGCCCTTCTCACTTGCTCATTCATTCCTAATTTGCGTTAAACAGAGATTCAATTTCATGCAAAACAGTCTCCAAACTAAACCACCTCCATAACAAATTTCCTATAGAAAGATTCTTTCCTCAAATATTTGTTTTTCGAGCCGTGAGCCTTGCTTTCTTGACGCTAGCGTGTAATCCCTCCTTTGGCATAGAGAGAGAGGGAAACCAAAAAAAAATTATAGCCAGCTTTTGTGGTTTTGATCCTTCATTTGTTGCAACTTTTTGTAATTTCATCTTCAGCTCCTTTCTGCTCTGACATCGCTCTGTTTTGTTCCATCATCCTTAACAAGTAAAATAACCTAAACACTGTATTAAAACAAAAGAAAAGACAAACTGCAATGAGAGCGCACACACTGCCAGAAACGAGCATCCATTTTGAGACCATCCATGCACCATGCAGCTATAGAAACGGTAGACTATCTTTTATGATTCCAGAATAATGAGAATTTCTGGGATGATTGCAAGTTCAGATTCATTATCGCAGTATGTCAAACTGTAGTAAAAGGTGAAAACTCAAAAACCTGGTTTTGAATTTTCACCAGAGGGAGAGCTTTAGGTACTCTGGTCTATGTAATAGGCTGTAAAAAAGCCAAAAGCTAAGTAAGACGGTATTTTTTTCTTCCTCTTCATGGACATCTGTTTTGACTTTTTAAGGATTGGGATCAATAACCTCGGTTTTGGGGTTCTTTTCAAGGTTAGATGGTAACTAAGGTTGAATTGTTTCTCTTTTTCTTCTTCCATAATTGGAGGTTGTTTTAGGCTCGGCAGAATTTGGCAGATTTGAATGCAAGTGTGTACATGAAGGAATTTGAATATGTGAATCTGATGATCTGGCTGTTCTTCAAAGATTTCCCTTCATTTACCAAGCAATCATCATAGGAAAGCCTCTTGAAAGTTGTTGGGTTTACCATTCTCACAGAAGCAAACCAACCACAATGAAGGTGGATGTCTGAAGGAGCACAACCTGAAACACAGGTGTTGACAATCTGAACAATGTACTGTGGGATCCCAGAAGTGGAATCTCTACTTTGTGAGATGCTTATATCCCTGTTTGTGCAAGTACCTGTTATTGAATAAAAAAATGTGCACAGAATAAGGAGTAGGTACCATTTGAGACCCAAAATAGAAAAGAAAAATTACATGTTTAAACGCAAGAAAACATAGGGAACACAAACGGGTAATGTCTCTTAGAGATGGAGTCTTTACCGTGAACCAAAAGCTTTCTTGGACTTGGATATTGTAGTTTCTTGGATAGTGTTGTTGATTGGTTCTTAATAATTTCATCACAAGATTGCAAAATCTGTTTTGAATCACCTGCATAAGATGATTTTATATTGCCTATTCAACTCCATGGTTTTGAAGTTGTTATAAGTAGGAAGAGGGTACGTAAAAAGAATAATAAGGAAGAAGTAATAGAAAGATGCACTGATACCTGATTGAATTCTAAGATTCCAACCTGTAATGATGAGCATCATCAAGTAAACGAAGAAAATATGACAAGAGCTCATAATCACTCGGTGATCACTTGCAAGATGAAATATTTCTCACGGTTTAGATGTGGGCAGAAACAACAACAGCAGTAATGAGGAAGAAGAAGCGGAGATGTAGGTTATATATAAGATGTTATGGTTGGCCTTCCCTTGTGATATGAAACAAAAACCATGTAAACACAGTTCAATGCAGGCTAGGGAGAGAGGGACAGGACCATTACCAATTTCATACTAACCAAACAGTCTAGTCCATCCCACTTCACTATTTTTATTTTTGCCAGGACAAAAGGACAACAGCAATTTAATGCTCTAGGCAAAAGTGATAACCTGTTTTCTCTGTGCCCCTTCCTATTCAGATAGTGCTCAAGATTACTTTTAGATCTGCTGTCCCAAAATTGTATATACTATTTTTCAAATTTCAACTTCCGGACAGGCTCTAAACACCTTGAAAGGGGCCTTGCTTAAGAAAATGCTGTGTTATATGAAGATGCTCATTTTTTGAAGCATCATTGAGTTTTAGTTTGGTTTTGGGGGGTCTGATGGCACACTTGTAGAAAGAGAATATAAAACGTTGTGATATTCAGGACTTTTTGACTTTTTTTGCTTGGGATCTTCATCTTTTCTCAAGAATCCAATTGAAAATAGAAGGGCATGAAGGTGTGTTGTATTGTTACATCATACCCCCATTCTTTATCCAGATCCTGCAGGTCATATCCTGTTAGAGTGAACCATTTTCTCGGTCAAAAAGAAAACTTACCATTCAGGCTTTCCTATTACATACAACCAACTTGTACTTGTTCTTAACTTCGAATCCTCTCTCAAGTCTCAATTGCATCCTGAGAAATGACAGAACTTCATGGCTTAATTGTGACGAGAGAGAGGTGCTGGGAGACATTGAAGCAGTACCCTGAATTAGAAGTTGCCCACAAGAGGAATTTGAAGAAATAGCCTCCCATTTATTCAAAAGAACGAAAGTTTTCCATTTATGCCTAAGCCTACTGCTCTATATGCCAATTACCAATTTCATACAATGAAATCTGTCATCAACTTAATCTGTCCACCATCATGTTTGCATCCGTCTATTGGACATGTAGATGTGTTATGCCGAAGTTACATGCAGAATTTCAGATAAATTGATCCCAAAATCGAAGCTCATAGTTTTCAATATATATATATGTATATACCCTTCAAATGATTATTTCTGATATGTAGAACAGTTGATACATTAAGTTTATAATTAACCATCTGTTTTAATGCATATGCCTGAGATATACATACATGTGATCACCATCATGGGTAAGGCTTCCCATTCTATTTGGTCGCTCCTTTCAAACTTCAGTCCCCGATCAAACAGAAGCATTATCAGTTTCATAATTGATTTGTCAAAAATAGGACAATCTAGGGCTTTAACAGACAGAGAGCCAGTTACTCTATGATTTTTATGAAGCCATGTGAGTAGGATTTAAGAAAGGGCAGACACATCTGAGCTGGACAAGAACTATATATGATCTTAGATCTATACCTAACCAGAATAAACGAACTTCTTCTTTCATCCTCGCCCTTTTCGAGAGCAGGAAATTACCGGTGGCAGAGAAGAGCTAGCCAGGCGCATGTGCATTGTCATCTATTAAGATCACGTGGATGTGCTAAGGCCTTGGTCTCGATTAGTCCACCGTGAACCCAAAGCCTTCTCGATGGTAAAATATTGATGACTTGACGTTAATCTTGGAACAGAGGGATTATGAATTTTCTCCAGAAAAAGAAAATAGAAACATGGATTTTTTTTTTCTCCTGAAAATGTATAGGCGTTTAACGAATATGAGTATTTTGTTTTGCAAATTTTCCTTTTCTCCACGAAATTAATTATCCTTCTATTCAAACCATTGAAATTTGGGACGTGATCTAATTGTATGTACATTTGATTTGGTGATTACGTCCATAGATTCCTCATTCTTTATGAAGTTAACGAGATTAAGACTATAAAAATAAAGAGTTTGAATATTGAAAACAAAAAGGTTCAGAATTCCCCTCAAAAGTAAATTGAGTAGTTTCTAGTATACAACAGGAAAATCTCTGCAACATTGCCTGTCAAGAGCTCTCACCAAGGCATGTATGACCTCCACCAGGTGCCAGAATTCAATGGGTACACGGAGAAAAAGATGAATAGGCGTAAGACGATGCCGGCCATGCGCATGAAACGATGCCCGAATCAGTTGCTCTTCTTTTGTCTAAACCGACCGTACTGCTACTTTTACCATTCAAATTCAGTAATTTAATTTGTCTTCCTTGTATGGTAACTAGAGTGTAGAGGAGAGATTGTGGTTGGGTTGGGTTGCGTCAATTCGATGGAATAGTTCACTCTGTTTCTTTATGGCCTCGATTTAAATGCGACGCCCTTTTGGTCGCGAGATTGAATTGGGTCCGTGATTTATGGGCTCGGGTTTGCTAAGGACCGACAATTGCTGGTTCCGTTGATCAGAACACAGTACCCTGTACCTTCGCCTTGGATTTGCTAAAAATATGCATTTCCGTGCAAGTGGGTGACTGTATTTTGTTGTTAACAGTAAAACGTATACATATATGAATTATAATTTATTTAATTTAATTTGTACTTTAAAAATCAAAACATAAATAAGTAAATAAATCAATCAAACTATAGGGTTTGGTTAACTAATACTCAATTTAATATTAAAAATTCTAAATTAACAAAATAATTTCTTGATGATCTTTAGATAACATGTAAATAATGATTCATTGACAAATGAAAACCCATCGGACACAACCTATCTTTTTCAAATTTAAATTTCAAATTTAGTGTAATGATATTTTAAGTAAAATTCATTGTTCCAATGCCATCAGCAGCATGAGAAACACCGAACAGAGTAGATATATTCCAAATCATGTCTACTTACTTCGTTGACTATCCCTTTTTTTTTTTTTAATAACAATCTAACAAGAAATCAACTAAAAAAAAAATCACACATTGCAGGATCGACCACTTCAATTGTCAATTTGGAAACGTTTTTCTTGCTAACACATGGGCTATTCTCTTCTTATCTTCCTGGGCTTCCTCTTCTGTTCCTCCATCAATGGCCATTCTGTACAAGACCCTGCATGTCCTTCCTTTGATTGCGGTAATGGCATCGCCATTAGTTACCCTTTCTGGTACCAAAACCAACAACTTGAGCACTGTGGATATCCAAGCTTTGATCTCTCTTGCAGCGACCAAAATCCAATGCTCCATTTCTCTGATTCTGATCTTTACCCCATTATAGACATCAATTACTCTAATAAATCACTCACCCTTGCCTACTCAGTTCTAAAATCAGCAACTTGTCCCAAATTAACCCACAATATTACGTTAAACACAACGCCACCCCCGTTCACTACTTCAGGCAACAAGTTGGTTCATTTCTTTTATAACTGCACCTTGTACCCACCTTCCCTTCCACACATAGAATGCCTAAAGTACGATGCTAAGAGATCATATGTGTTCAAGGAGGAAGCAATCCCAGAGTTTGATTGGCAAAGATATTGTGCATCGACTGTGGTTGTACCTGTGATTGAGGAGGCAATGGATCATGGGGATTTGGTTCAGGGTTTTGGTCATGCTTTGCAAAAAGGGTTCAAGTTGACATGGAATGAAGGAACTGCTGATAGTATGTGCCAGTCATGTGAGGCCACTGGTGGATTCTGTAGTTACAGCAATGGCCTACACAATAACTTCTTTTGCATTTGCAGTTATGGAAGGGAGTCAACTAAGTGCCGTGATGATGATGCTTCTCAAAGAAGGGGTAATATCTAATCTTAGAACCTCTAAAAAAATATATATTTGAAAAGAAAATTAAGATTAATGTATTATGTAAAAATGGCAGGAGTTCGGCGAGGACCAAATTATGTTGGCATAGGTAAGTCCCTCTTAGTAATTAATAGAATCAGTCATTAAGATGATGAATAATTTGTACATTGTACAATGTGTTGGGTTGCAGGTGCGCTGCTTTTTGTCTTCGGGGGTTTGGTTATCTTGGCAACTGTGTTTTACATTACCCAGAAGAAGAAGACGAAGAAGAAGGTTGGTTCTTACAGACCTGTCTGAATCACATGCATAGGAATATCATCAATATCAACTTTCTGTCAAATCCATCGTCTGCAAATTAAAGGCCATTTTCTCCGAGT
>CAOGCB011473159.1:0-12720 GCA_948266635.1 Cnidoscolus chayamansa | reverse complement strand
AGTCTTTCTTGAATTTGTTAAATAACGAAATCCCAATAGTCCATAATAATTTCTTTCAGTTTATTCAATTTATCACGATGAAATAAGAATGAACAGAAAATAAATTTCTAAAGAAATTCTAAGAGAAAACTAAAATGTTACGAGAAGAAGAGAAATGAAAAAATGAGAGAATGAAATAATTCTCTACAAGAATGAATGAATTTCCAAGGCTCACATTAATGCCTTTTATAGAGTCCAGGGAGGAGAGAGAATAATTTGATCTGGTGAGCAAATCTCTCAGGATCAGATTTGATTTCTGTTGGAGATAAGAGATTTGGTCAAGGAAATCTCTCGAGATCATATTCGATTTTCGCTGGAGATAGGAGATTTGGTCAAGGAAATCTCTCGAGATCATATTCGATTTCTGCTGGAGATAGGAGATTTGGTCAAGGCTGGCTACCTTCTTTGGTTCCCTTCTGTTTGCTCTTTGATTTTTCAAAAACTCCTCCGATTGACTTGAAATTGCCATCTAGGTCCTTAAAAATATGCATTTTCACAATAAACATCGTTGAGTGTCACTTTCTTATATTTTCTTGTGATATCAATATACATTTAGCATAATTTCGGAAATAAAATATAAGTAAAACATGATCTTATCAATCACTTGCATGTCTTCGAGTGCAAAGCATTTGTTTACATTCCCAAGGATGAAAGGTTAAAGCTTGATGGGAAGACAAGACAGTGTGTCTTTGTGGGATATGACCTTGATGAGTTTGGCTATAGGTTTTATGTTCTGATTACAAATAAGCTTGTAAGAAGCTGAGATGTTATGTTCATGGAAGATCAAACAATTCAAGACATTGACAAAGCTGCAAGAAATGAAGATTCTTGCAATGGTGATGTAATTGAACATGAGGCAAAAATTGATAGGTTAATAGGTGAACCTGAAAAGAGTTACCTATAAATGAGGCAAATCCACCACAATCTCCTGAATAATAAGCACCATTTGAGCCAGAGTTAACAGAGGAGGGTACATAAGCTCAAGATGATCCTCAACCGGAGTTAAGAAGATCAAGGAGGCCTAGAATATCTTCAAAAAGGTATTCTCCTACATAGTATGTCTTATTGACTGATGGGGGAGAACCTGAGTGTTATGAAGAGGCCATTGAGCATGATAAAAAGTGAGTGGTTGAAAGCAATGCAAGAAGAGATGAAATCTTTGCATGAGAACAAAACCTACAAGCTAGTGAAGTTACCCAAAGGCAGAAAAACCTTGAAAAAACAAATGGGTTTATAGATTAAAGATTGAAGAGGGGAACTCAAAGCTAAGGTACAAGGCAAGATTGGTTGTGAAAGGCTTCAGTAAAAAAAGAGGAGTTGATTTTGATGAAATCTTCTCATGTGGTAAAGATGTCTTCCATCGGGGTGGTGCTTGGCCTAACTGCTAGTATGGATTTGAAGATAGAGCAAATGGATGTTAAAACAACCTTCCTTCATGGTGGTTTGAAGGAAGAAATCTATATGGAGCAGCCAGAGGGATTCCAAGTTAAAGGGAAAGAGCACTTGGTGTGCAAATTAGAGAAAAAACTTTATGCGTTGAAGCAAGCACCGAGGTAATGGTTTAAGAAGTTTGAGTCTTTTATGTTGGAGCATTGGCTACATAAGGACATCCTTAGACCATTGTTTTTTTATTAATCACTTTTCTAATTGAGATTTTCTTATATTATTGCTCTATATTGATGACATGTTGATTGTTGGCAAAGATGTTAAGAAAACTGACAGGTTGAAGAAGGAGCTAAAAAAGGCCTTTGCTATGAAAGACTTGGGTCTAGCAGAGAAGATCCTTGGCATAGAAATTAGCCGGGATAGGAAGTTGAAGAAATTGTGGCTATCTCAAAAGAGCTACATTGATAAGGTACTTCAAAGATTCAACATGGAAAGTGCTAAAGCAGTTAGCACTCCTCTTGCTAGCCATTTCAAGTTGAGCTCAAAGCAGTGTCCATCCACGGATGAAGAAAATGAAGCAATGGAGATAGTTCCTTATGCCTCGGCTATTGGAAGCTTGATGTATGCAATGCTATGCACTAGACTTGACATTGCTCATGCAGTTGGTGTAGTTAGCATATTCATATCTAACCTAGGCAAAGAGCACTGGAATGTTGTTCAGTGGATTCTCAAGTATCTTCGTGGAACCTTCTAACTTTGTTTGTGTGTTGGAAATGGAAAAATGTGTACTTGAAGGGTATACGGATGCTGATTGGGTGGAGATGTTGATAGTAGGAAGTCCACATCTAATTACCTAGTTACCTTTGCAGGGGGAGCAGTATCTTGGCAATCAAAGTTACAAAAGTGCATTACATTGTCATCTACAGAAGCTGAGTTTATTGCAGCAATAAAGGCTAGTAAGAAATTGTTGTGGATGAAGAAGTTCTTACAAGAACTTAGCTTAAAGCAAGATAAGTATGTGCTCCTTTATGATAATCAAAGTGCTATTCACTTGTGTAAGCACTCCACTTTTCACTCTCGCACCAAACACATTGATTTGAAGTATCTTTGGATATGAGATGCACTAGAAAGAAATATGTTTGAAATTGAAAAGGTCCATACTAATTATAATAGTTCAGACATGATGACAAAGACTTAGTCAAAGGCAAAGCATGCTGTTTGTTGTGAGATTGCAGGGATTGTGGATCCTTCCATATAATTGGAAGGGGAAGATTTGTTGGTTTTCCTTCCTATATGGAAGATGACCCGAACACATGTTTGGCCTACTTAATTAAGTAGAAGAGCCCATTAAGATTGAGTTAGTTTGGAAGAGGTTTAAATACCCTTAGTAACAAAGATGGCTAAAAGTTTTTTAGGGGTTTTAGTTGCAACAAAAACATTAAAGAAGAAGTTGGAGAGGCAAAAGCAAAATCAGCTTGTTCTCTTGGGGCTGTTATGGAAAACAACTAGAACAGAAAAGCTAATCGTTGGATCGACTTAAAACTTTGAGAGAGTCTTCAACAGACTTGGGTCCAAGTTTTAGATGGTTAGATTGGCTAGAAGATAATCAAAGATTGAGTTATTAGCTATGGACAGATCATTCTACTTGGTGAGATCTTCCAAATTTATTCTCTTTTTGTTGATTCCATCTTGTTGACGATGGTTGCTTATTTGGGATTTCGAGAATAGGTTATCCTTGAGATATTTATGTGTATGTCTCTAGTCTCTAGAGAAGAACTTGTTGTACCATTATTTTATCTATGGTGAAAGAATTGACTGGCTTATGCATGTGGTTTTTACTCCTCGCCTTGGGGAGGTTTTCCACGTAAAAATTCTGGTGTTGTGATTATCTCTTTGCTGGTTGTATTTCTCAATTATTTCTATATATGCGCTTTATTTTTAGTGTATTATTATCAACTAAGTAGAGAAAATTATTCTAGTGTATTTGTGTGTTATTACTAATGCAATTATTTCCTCTTCACACTCAAGAGATAACGGAGGAGTAGATGTGCAAAACAATTACAACAGGCTTAATTATTCACTTGTCTACTTTCTTTCCAGCCCAATATCCTATAATTAATATATAATAAATTAATAATTCAATAAAATAAATTTTAAATATAAATAAATTATATAATAAAATACATAATAGATTATAAATATAATAAATTGATATAACAAATTTTAAATATAATAAATTAAAATATTAAATATAATAATTTAATATAATATGACTTCTCTATCATATTTTCTTTTACTTTCTTGAAGCAGGTAAAGGTTAGTTGAAACATAAAATTTAAGCTAAATAAAATACAAAAAATATGAAAATATAAATACAAATATATAATTGTATGCTTAATTTAGAAAATGATATTACTAAAAGTAATATTTATTAAAGATTGAAAAAATAAATAAATTATATATATACTATTTTATATTGATATTATATTTTGAGAAAAATAAATGATCTACAAAATAATAGAATACTATATTATTTTGCTTAAATAATAATAAAATAAAGATTTCATATTAATTATATATTATTTGAATTATCAATAGAGAATATAAAATATAGATAAAATATATAGTTTTAATAATTATAGAGTAATTAAATTACCAATAAAAATTATATTTAAGAAAAAATATATAATATCATATTAATATAATATAAAATCCTTTTGATATGTAAAATGGTATCATATTTGAATAATTAATATAATATAATTAGGATCATAAATTTAAATAACAAATTTTATTAAAAATATCTAATAAAATTGAAATAAAAATTACAATATTAATAATTATAATTATATATGAAGATTTAAAATTGATAGTGTTTTATAAAATTTAAAATGATTATGAATAATGATTATTACATAAAATTTATATAAATAAATTTTTATAACTATTGTGAAAATTTAAAATTTAAAATTTTAAATTCTAAAATTAATTTAAATAATAAAAAATAATATAATTAGGAATATCGTTTAAAAAATAAAAATAATTACAGCAATCTAAATATTCTCTTATGTTATTATTATTATTATTATTATTTTATGGTTCAACTAGAAAATTCAAGGGAGAAATATGATATATTACTAAAGAGCATAGTGTAGTTTTTGCACGTAATTTCAATGAATTGATACATTAATATACCCAAGTTTTAACATGTTCATCACCCAATGGCCTTTATACTTGCCATCCTTTAATGTTCTATACCTTATAGCAAAGAGAGAAGTTGGACAAAATAATCCCACAACGTCCATGTTTTTCCTTCATAACCTTTGTTTTTTCTGTTTTAAATCACAAAGCTCTCTATCCATGGAATTTCATTTTGTTTTTGAAACCTTCGCAAAGATTGCTGGAGTAAAGAAAAAGCTTCTTGGAACTAGCTTACCTACCTATACCTGAAAAGCCCTTTAAAAACACATATGAGTCTCTTCGATCGAGCAAGAACTCCATAACAAGAACACATATATTTCAGGTTGAGTAGACATGGCATGTGGTGGTGGTCCAGTTGTGCTCTTTTTCTTCTTCTTCTTCTTATTTCACCATGCTTTCTCAAGTAAGTTGTTTTTCTTTGAAACCGAACGTACATGACTCTCCACCGGAAAATCACTAAATCTTAGAAGAAAAAAAAAAAAACTAACCCTATGTCAGTTTGGCTTGTTTTCTTGACTAACCTCTGAGAAATGGCAGATGCAGTAATTTCAAGCAGGATAGGGATAAACTACGGCCGACTAGGAGACAACTTGCCATCTGCATTTCAATCCATCCAGATTCTTCAGTCAATGAACGTAAGTCGTCTAAAGCTCTATGATGCTAATCCTGAAATCTTGAAGCTTTTATCAGGAACCAACATCCATGTATCAATTATGGTCCCAAATCATGAAATCATCAGCATTGCTTCTAGCCAGTCCATAGCCAATAAATGGGTTCATGACAATGTCCTCCAATATTACCCTGATACAAAGATTCGATTCATTCTCGTTGGCAATGAAGTTCTGAGCGATGTTTCAGAGCAGGACAAAATTATATGGCATAGTCTTGTCCCTGCAATGCGTAGAATTAAGAACTCTCTTAAAGCCCAGAAGATTCAGAACATTAAAGTAGGTACCCCAGTAGCCATGGACGTGCTAGAAACAACCTCTCCACCATCAAAGGGAAATTTCAGGTCTGATATTTCAAGTTCAGTGATTGGACCGTTGCTCAAGTTCTTGAATGGAACTAAATCATTCTTCTTCATTGACGTTTACCCTTACTTCTCATGGTCTGCGAATCCCAGCAACACAAGCCTTGACATGGCTTTGTTCAAATCAAAGCAGAGCTACACTGACCCTGCTACTGGCTTTGTCTACACTAACCTACTGGACCAGATGCTTGATTCTGTCATATTTGCCATGACCAAACTGGGCTTCCCTGATGTCAGATTGTCGATATCAGAAACTGGTTGGCCTAATGCAGGGGATATAGATCAACCGGGAGCTAACATTTACAATGCAGCAACTTACAATCGAAATCTCGTACAAAGGATGACCGCTAAGCCGCCAGTAGGGACACCAGCAAGACCAGGTGAAGTTATACCGACATTTATCTTCTCATTATATGATGAGAACAAGAAGGATGGTCCTGGAACAGAGAGGCATTGGGGGTTATTGAATGCAAATGGAGCACCCGTATATGATGTTGACTTGACAGGGAATCGCCTGCAAACTAAGTATAGGCCATTGCCAAAGCCAAATAATAACAACCCTTACAGGGGGCAATTGTGGTGCGTAGCAGCAAGAGGGGCAGATTTTATGGAGTTGGGAAGGGCATTAATGTTTGCTTGTAGTAAAGGAAATGGGACATGTGAAGCCCTGGATACTGGGAGGGAATGTTATGAGCCAATATCTATATATTGGCATTCAAGTTATGCCTTTAGCTCATATTGGGCACAGTTTAGGAGCCAAGGTGCCAATTGCTACTTCAATGGACTTGCAGTGCAGACCGCCATAAATCCCAGTGAGTTTTAAGCATTCTTTTCAAGTTTATCCAAGTGGATTCGATTAGTGGAGAGGTAATTAATCTTGAGTTCTATGGTTATGCAAGCATAATTCTAATTTTATTTTTTCATTTGGACGATTTTTGGGCAGGTCGTGGGTCATGCAAGTTCCCCAGTGTGACTCTCTGAAAGATGATTTAAGCTTCTGCAAGCGGTATAAAGATGACAGTCGAAAGTTCTCCAAAATCATACTTTCTTTTGTTGTGCTTATGCTTTTTATTTTCAGTAATAATTATTGATTTTTATTTCTCAAATTAATAAACAAATAATGGGTACATATTAACAATCATAAATTCAACCCCCTTAATTTCTACTTATTTTTCCTTTAAATTTTTTTTTCCTTCGTTATTGTCATCCTATACATTAAAACTTTCATCATATTATAGATAGATACTCTTTATCTGAACCCTTTACTAGATGCAGTTAACTCAATTTTATGAAATCAAATGATTATAATATTAGTATTTACCATAGTTGCAATCACCGTCACATAAGAACTAATGGGAAGACTTGAACCTTGTTGATGGTTTAGACCAGTCTTTTCTGCATCATTGGATCCTTCCCATTATCAGTAACTCGACCCTCAAACAGAAAAATATGTGGGACCCAAAACGCCCAACACAAAATCATGTCCTTATTCCTTATCCTATTGGACTATTTAACAAAATCATTCGTTAGAAGTAAAAACTTTTGATTTTAAGCATTGCAGAAAGCTTTTCTCAGACGACTGAGAACTCCCAATCAAATCATACAACCATCCAACAAAAGAAGAAGAATAAAGAACAAAAAGCTGTGACAAGTTCGAAAACTTGATTTCATGATAGGATTGGATTCACTGATCCAAATGATATTAATTTCCAAAAGCTTCACGACAAGGAGATCAAACTTGATCTCATGTAATAGGATTCACTGATCAAGTGATATGGTTCTGCAATTTCAACTCCTCATACCATCTTTAATTTCAACTTCGAACAATCTCCTTCCTGCATGTCTACCCTACTTAAGTGCTACAAGGACGGCTTTGTCATACTCCAAAAAATATACTTTCTTGGAACAGAAACTCTGCTAAGGTAAGCTAGCAGGTTAAAATGGGTACGTCCCCCAGGTGGCACCATCAACATGCATTTTCCGTCGCATTCTAGATTCTCCAGATCTGAAATAAATAAATAAATAAATAAACATCAAATATATATTAAAGGCATAAACAAACGGCTTAATCTCTAGAGCCCCCAGTAAAGGCTAACGTGATGTGAGTGAGGCTCTTAAATTGCAAATATATGCAGGCAGGAAGTGGGAATTGGGCAGCACTTGAAAACATAATGCTCCTTGGTTTTGCAGAAAATACGTCTCAATAAATTTTTTCTTGCATATTTTGAAACTGAGAATATCTTCCAAACTTCCATAAACTCGTAGACAAGGAACAGACTTACAGAACCACATAGGTACATGTCTGCTTATTCATAAAACTGCCAGTCTTCCAAAATTTGGCGTGCAACCAGTCACTAAAGGAATTCAATTAGTTAATCCAATTTGCAATCACAATCAATAATTTTGATTTTACCTACTGTAAACACAACTTTTCACATGTCAAATTGTCAATTGTAACCAGATAAATTGCTTACAGCATTTACTCTTAAAAAACTAACATAAACTCATTTAAGTGAGTTTAAAAATTCAAATTCTCTCTCCTTACTAATTTTTTTAGCCAAGAAAGTGAGAAATCAAAGTGAAGTTGCAACAAGTGAACATGAGATGGTGAACTGAGCAAATATGGACAAGTAGTTTGGAGAACAAGCATGACGAGATAGAGAAAGTTAAAGGAGAAACTGATAAATATTTAATCTTAACAAATAAGTATATAATTTATTTTCTCCTGTCTATTCAGACTACTTGCCAGTATCTCCCACAGACTAACACATACAATAAGCACATTTAAAGACCATCAAATGAGTCGTAAATAAGATTAAATCAAAGGAATTAGGGGTTAATATGACACCAGAAGTTTCAACACTCAATTGACAAACACAAATCACACTGCAGAGTTTCAACACTCAATACACAACAAGTATGAGGTCTCACAAATGAACTCCTTTTAAAAGCTTCTATGCGTATTTACATGATACTATAAACGTTTTATGAAAATGGTATAACAAAATAAAGCTTGCTTGATGGTGTACACAAACAACTAGCTGACAAGATCATTTTATGCAAACTACGACACCTTTACCCTCTTTCAACAAGCAAACAATATATAAGGTTATATATCCAACCAACAAAGAGAAAACTCATGCAAATCCTGTGTTCTAGCTTTAGTGTAATACAATTGCAAAACCCCTAAAAGCAAATTTAGAGAAATCAGAAAGCTGATTGAACGTAAACTCTATCAACAATGAATATGCTGCTGTAGTACAATGAAATCTATTGTCCTTGTGAGGATCTTGAGAAAAGAGATGAGAAAAACTACAACAAAAGCAGATTTTGACTTGTCAATTAGTTGTAACCTAACTAGAAAATCCACTTGAGACATCAATCCTCATATATATCCAACCACTACCAAACAACTAGAGCCAGAGAAACCTTTACCCAGCTCATGAGACCAGGATACTGCAGTTTCCGTTATTCATTCATCCAAATCATGGTTTTAAAGCACGGTCTTGGTCGCAAGTAAAGAAACAGACCTATAATGGTTGTACGTAAAGGTAACAGCCTATTACTATGCAACTTTTCTTTAAAACAATTTGCTAGGTACATGAAATGAATAGTGTTACATAATGTATTATTTGATATAGATAAGAATTGTATCTCGTAGGTAGTTGAGATCTATCAGGAAAGATAGAAGGTAGAACTTGAGTAGGTCACTATTTTAGGATATGTTTACCTATATATATGTACTAGTCTCTTCATTATGTATCAATAAAAAATTTTCTGTTCTTTTCAACATGGTATCAGAGCTTAGAGAGTATTTTTTTGAGTTATTAACGTTTTAGTTCCTGGTCCACACTATTGAATTTTTTAGGTCACCCATTTAGGGTGACTATTTTTTATCACCACCCATCCAAAAAAGTCCCTCTATTGTCGGCCAGCCTTTCATAGGAAATCGGTGGCAAAACCTCCGGCAAGCAAGTCTCACGCGTCAGTGCAATTTCCAGCGACATCCCCATGTGCCGGTGAGTGAGGACGCGTGAGGCAGTTTCCGACGACCTTCTTCTTCCCCAGCGTCACCGCCTCAATTCTGGCATGAGTCCAGGTTCAATTAAGTGTTTGGTTGGTCCCGTTTAGGTGCTTTTGGGCAATTTTCCAGTTGGTTTGAGTTTCAAATTTTGGTTTGTTGTGGCTGCTATTTTTGAACTATATTTGATTTGATTTTCTATGGGATTTGTTCATTCCCTGCTATTTTTAAAATTTTCATTTCTCTTTAAAAAAAATGACAAAAAGTAAGACAGTGGTTGATGTGATTACTATGATGACGAAGATCACTGGCTCAAATTATTTAGAGCGGAGCAAGACTGTTCAAATTTATCTACGAAGCATCGACAAAGATGATCACCTTACCATGGATCCACCAATTCACATATGGTTGAGGGAAGATGCTCAATTATTTTGCATATTCGAAATTCTATTCAGTGCGAGGTAATTAGTCTAACCAATCACTGTGAGCATATTAAGGAATTGATGGACTATTTAGATTTTATGTATTCTGGTAAAGGCAATATTTCTCGTATCTATGATGTGCAAGGCCTTTTATCGCTCTGAGAAGCAGGATAAAACGCTCACTGCATACTTCATGAATTTTAAAAGGGTTTATGAAGAATTTAATGTGCTGTTACCCTTTAGTCCTAATGTAAAAGTTCAACAAACTCAGCGTGAATAGATGGTAGTTATAAGTTTTCTTGTTAGTTTACCTCCAGAATATGAAATTGCTAAATCTCATATTCTTTCTAGTTCTAAGATATCCTCTTTACATGATACTTTCACACGTGTGCTTCGTACAGAAAATTCTCAAATCTCACAACCTGTAAATAGTGCTCTTATTAGTCATGGTAGTAGATAGTAAAATAATCGAGGAAACAGGGGTAACCGTTATAGTACGGAAAGCATCCCAAATATTGATTCCAGAGGAATTGTTTGTTATTATTGTCGTGCGCCTAGTAACACAAAACGAACGTGTTTGAAACTTCAAAGGAAGAATCAAAGGTCTCAAACGACTAATTGGCAATTGAGGATCTTGATGTTGCTTCATCCTCTAAGAAAACCGTTTTAGCATCTGCATATGAATTTGCACAATTTTCTGAGTATCAAGTATCTTTAAAATCTACCAATTCTTATGTTACTGCAATTGCAAGTAAGGTAAAAATACATGTCTTGTTTCTTCCTCATCCAAATGGGTCATTGATTCTAGTGCAACAGATCATATGACAGGTAATTCTACTCTTTTAATTACCTTTTAATCTCATACAACTTCTTCGTCAGTCACTTTACCTGATGGATCCACATTTTGTGTTATTGGTTCTGGAGTCGCTAATCCAACATCATTTCTTTTCTTATCTTTTGTTTTATGTTTACCCAAGTTTTCTTTTAATTTACTTTGTTAGCAAACTTACTTAAGCTTTAAATTGTTGTCTCATTCTTTCCTAATTATTGCTTATTTCAGGATCTTACGATGAAGCAGATTATTGGTAGAGGTTATGAATCAGGAGGTCTCTATCTTCTTGATAATCAGGTGTCAAGATATATTGCTTGTTCTAGTTCTCTGTCTCCTTTTGAAGTTCACTGTCGGTTGGGACATCCTTGTTTATCTACCTTGAAGAAACTATATCCGCAATTTAAGTTTGTGTCTGTTTTAGAATGTGAGTCATATCAGTTTGCTAAACATCATAGTTCTAATTTGTCTTCTCGTGTCAATAAACAGGCTTCATCCCCTTTCGAGTTAGTTCATTCAGATTTTGGAGTCTATGTCCTATAGTGTAAAAATCTGGATTTAAATATTTTGTTACCTTCATTGATGATCATTCTCGTGTTACATGGATATATTTAATGAAAGCTCGTTTAGAATTATTCTCTATCTTTTGTGCATTTTGTACTGAGAATAAGACACAATTCAATATTTCAATACATATATCACGAAGTGATAATGCCAAATAATATTTTTCAGAAAATTTTCAAACATTACATGACTCAGAATGGCATTTGATGCGTCCCACATCGCCCGCGGAAGTATCAGAGCCTGGTTTCGTAAGGGCAGTGTCTCATGGGGTTCGTCAAAACGCCGACTGAGGCAGTCGGGTCTTATGGGGGTGGGGCTGATGCGTCCTACATCGCCTGAGCTAAATATAAGGCTGGGTTCAGTCATTCCCCTCTGAGCTAGCTTTTGGGGCGAAGTTAGGGGTTCAACTTACTTTTCATTACAGCCCATTGAGTAATAGGAGGTTCATTTAAACACTCTATGTTGCGTTGAACACTTTGCCAATATTTTCTAGCAGCTCCAACTAGTTTTATCTTGGCAAAACGAACCCGCTCAAGATCTGTCATGTGATAAAAATACAATATTCCTCCATTCCATCTAGCCAATCTATAAAAGCATTAGGATTTAATTTCCCATCATACTCAGGGGCATTTAATTTGACCTTCCTAGTGATATCAACATGCTCATTATTAGTAAGTCTAGGATGCAATCTAGGATCCCTATCAAAGACTTGACCAGGTTGTGACTCAAGGACATGCTCATCATACTCAATTGGTGCTCTGTGTTCCATGTGTAAAGGTACATGACCAGCTACAGTGACTCTAACTGGATTTGCTGCTACATGACTACCCCTATAAGATGCATATTCTGTCCCTGGTGTGTGAATTACAGCAGGGGCAGACTCTACAGAATGTGGTGAACGAAGGTGTTGCTTAACAGACTCATCTTCCCCTATAGGATGCTTACCCAAGGATTTAAGTTGTGCAGCAAGTTGTTCTACCTGTCGTTGTAGCTCAACAAACTCAGGATGGTCACATAATGTGGGAGCATGAGGTGGTTGGGTTATGGGAGGGTGGTGTTTATCTTTGGTCATGAGATAGGATGGTGGGTAGACTAAAATTACTAAATTTAATGTAAATAACAAACTTGAAGCAAATAAACACTGATTAAAATATAAAATTCAATATGTAATGAATTTGCTAAGATATGACTGATTAGATGAATAGATGAAATTAGCAAGTAGAGGTAT
>CAOGCB011471960.1:0-16380 GCA_948266635.1 Cnidoscolus chayamansa | reverse complement strand
TTGACTTTGATCCCCTAAGGGTACGTAGGCATATTTGGGAATAAGCCCCAAATAACAAGTCATTACTAATTGTAGAATCATCATCATCATTCAATTTTTCATAACATCATTATGCACAGCATTCTACCCTGCATTTCATCTCATTTAAAATTGGTTAGTTAATTGCATGACATGGTCTCGGGATCCACCTTTGGTTCTAAGATTTGCTTTCATTCATTAGGCTAATTAATCTAGAAATTAGGTTAATTAATTAAAAAAAGGAGTCACATAGGGTTTTTCCTAATTTGCCCTAAAATAATTAAATCAGGTGGCGACTCACACACATGTGCACTCATCTTAAGTCATAGGCATTTAAATATTGATTTATTTATTTCCTGTGTCTTCGGGGTGAGGGGTTCACAGCCAAATAGTCAAGTTATGATGGTAATACATATCTATATAGTACTTGTGGGTTATAGGTATGTCTTCTGATTGATAACAAGCTATTGATGAGGAAGTAGAGAGTCATACTCCCTCCATGTTAGTAGAACCAGATGTATCACTTGTACAACAAGGTGGTGAGGGTCAAGATGCATTCTTTCAGAGGATAGCAGGGAGTATGCCTCAAGTACCTATACCCTCAGTATCAGTGTCGATTCCCAGTCGACCACCAATCAAGAAGCTTCATAAATATGGAGCTGTTGAGTTTAAGGAGAGGATTACTAATGATGTAACTGTGGCTGAGTATTGGTTGGATGGTATATAAAGAATGTTGAAGCAGCTATAGTGTACACCGGCTGGTAAATATATTTGTGATGTCTCAATGCTAAAGGAGGAGGCATATCAGTGGTGGATCACTGTAGAGTAGATGATTCTATTGGAACGACAGACTTGGGATTATTTTGTCACTAAGTTTTGGAAGAAATATTGGGAGATATGTAAATAGAGGAGTGGAGACAAGAGTTCTTATACCTCCGATAGGGGAGATTCTCAGTGAGCGAATAAGTGGAATTTTGTCAGGCTAAGTAGGTATGCTCGAGAATTACTACCTATGGAGGAGAGTAGATGCATCCGATTTGAATAGGGATTGCATAACGATGTCAGGATACATTTAGCTACCCACTTCATTCAGGATTTTTCTACCTTAGTGAAAGCTGCACTAAGTATAGAGCAGATCATGGCAGATGAGCAGAGTTGTAAACAGAGAGGACAATAGAAGAGGAGTCAAGGACAAGGTTCTACTCCTTAGGGTAGTACCAATAAGAGGTTATGAGGTCCTCAGAGAGGAGGTGGACAGAGTTAGTAGTATGGACGAGGCAAATCTCAACCATACATTGCATCGGTTGTTAGTGTTGGAGGTGACGACAGGGGATCATAGCCTCCACCAATATGTGAGCATTGTGGCAAGATGCATAGAGGGATTTGTAGAAGATTGACTGGAGCCTGTTTGCTTTGTGAATTGATTAATCATGTCGTGAAGGATTGTCCTAGGATTCGATTTGGGCAGACATCACAGTCAGGAGATCGAGTTCTCAATTTAGCAAAGGCAGAGGTAGAGGTCGAAGAGATATAGGGACTGCTAGTTAGAGAGTAGTTGGAGTCTCTGAGATAGTTGATAGACCATATTCTCGTGCACCTCCTAGGATGTACGCACTGAGAGCCAGAGAAGACCAGGACACACCAGGCGTAATAATTGGTACACTGTTAATTTTTTATATAGAAGTGCATGCATTAATAGATCTTGGTTCCACTCATTCTTATTTGTGTATACCTACTGAGATTAGAGAAAATTTATAGATAGAAACACTTGACCAGGAAATACTTGTGACTAACCCTTTAGGTCATAGTGTGATTATTGATGAAGTATACATAGACTGTCCTATTAAGATCAATGACTGCATTTTCCCTGTAGATTTGATAGCATTGCCATTCAAAGAGTTTGATATGATTCTTGGCATGGATTGGCTACATAGACATCAAGCTATGGTAGACTGCTGAGAAAAGAAGATTTCTCTAAAGACAAAAAATGACGAAGAAGTGGTGTTCACAGGTCAAAGATCTGATCTTGTAGATAATGTGATATCAGCTACCACTGCCATGCAACTGATACGGAAGAGTTGTACAACGTATTTGGAATGTGTGCTTGAACCCAAGAAGAAGGATTTGAGTATACATGACATACCTACTGTACGGGATTTTATGAATGAATTGCCTAAATTATCACCAAATAGGAAAGTGGAATTCGTGATTGATGTGGTACTTGGTACAACACCGATATCAATAGCTCCCTACAAAATGGCTCCAATAGAGTTGAAACAACTGAAGGTTCAATTACAGGAGTTGCTAGATAAGGGTTTCATCAGACCCAGTGTATCTCTGTGGGGTACACCAGTGTTGTTCATGAAGAAGAATGATGGTACCTTGCGGTTATGTATTGATTATCAATAACTGAATAAGGTCACCATCAAGAACAAGTATTTGTTACCACAGATAAATGACTTATTTGATCAATTTAGGGGAGCTAGCATGTTTTCAAAGATTGATATGAGATCAAGATATCATCAATTGAAGGTGAAAGATACTAATGTCTCTAAAACTACATTCAGAACTAGACATGGACACTATGAGTTTTTGGCCATGCCATTTAGGCTGATGAATGCACCGGCTACATTTATAGACCTGAGGAACTAAATTTTTCATCAGTATATAGATCAGTTTGTAGTGGTGTTCATAGATAATATCTTAATCTATTCTAGAAGTGAGGAAGAGCATGATCAACACTTGTAGATAATTTTGTGGAAACTGAAAGAGAAGTAGTTATATGGAAAGTTTAGTAAGTGCGAGTTTTGGCTGAATGAAGTAACTTTCTTAGGACATGTTGTGACAGTAGATGGTATCAGGGTTGATCTTAGGAAGATAAAGGCTATTGTAGAGTGGAAACCCCTAAGTAATGTTATGGAAGTCCATAGTTTCCTGGGATTAGCAGGATAATATAGGCAATTTGTAAAGGGATTTTCACTGATTGTAGCTGCAATGACAAAATTGTTACAGAAGAATGTTAAGTTCGAGTGGAGTGACGCATGTCAAAAGAGTTTTTATAGGTTGAAAGCTAAGCTGATAGAAGCACCTGTTCTTACATAGCTAGTGTCAAGGAAGGATTTTGTGATATATAGTGATGTTTCACATAATGGGTTGGGTTGTGTATTGATGTAAGAAGGTAGAGTAGTTGCTTATGCATCCAGAAAATTAAAGATACATGAGAAGAACTATCCGACATATAATTTAGAGCTAGTAACTATTGTATTTGCACTGAAGATACGGAGGCATTATCTATACGGAGAGAAGTGTTATATCTATACCGATCACAAGAGTTTGAAATACTTGCCCACATAGAAGGAGTTGAATCTGAGACAGAGGAGATAGATGGAGCTGATTAAAGATTATGACTGTACCATTGATTACCACCCAGGTAAGGCTAATATTGTGGTTGATGCTTTGAGCAGGAAGAGTCTAGTGACATTGAGAGCGTTAAATGCTAAACTAGCAATGGCAAGTGATGGAGCTGTCATAGTAGAATTGTTCGTACGACTTGATTTTCTAAGACATATTAAGGAGGCATAGAAAGATGATACTGAAGTAGCTACATGGGAAGAGGGGAAGTCAACACAGAAAGAATTTAAGGAAGATGGGTGCTTATATCATAGTGGCAGACTATATGTACCTTGAGTTGGTGACTTGAGGAAGAAAATCCTTACTGAGGCACATACTGGTCCATATTCTATGCATTCAGACAATACTAAAATGTATCAAGAGTTGAAGGAAAGGTATTGGTGGCTTGGTATGAAGAAAGAGATAGACGAATTTCTATCGAGATGTTTTACATGTCAGCAAGTAAAAGTGGAACACCAAGTGTCATCGGGATCACTACACCCTATAGCAATAACCGAGTGGAAATGGGATCGAATAACGATGGATTTTGTTACTAGTTTACCTCTTACACAGAAGAGACATGATTCTATCTAGGTGATTGTTGACGGATTGACTAAGTCTGCACATTTCTTACCGATCTGGATGAATTATACACTCAAGGAGCTGGCTGAGTTGGATATTTAGGAGATAGTGAGATTACATGGAGTGTCATCATCCATTGTATCAGACATGGATATGAGATTTACAATGAGATTTTGGAAGAAATTGCATGAATCTTTAGGTATTCGGCTGAATTTTATTATGACTTTTCATCCTCTGACAGATGGTCAGTTTGAAAGAGTGATACAGATATTGGAAGATATGTTATGGAGCTGTGCTATTGATTTTGAAGGGAATTGGGAGAAATATTTGCCACTTACAGAATTTGCTTATAATAACAGCTATCATGTAAGTATACAGATGGCACCACATGAAGTACTGTATGGACATAAATGCAGGACTCCTATCAGTTGCTTTGAAACTAGAGAGAGGCAGTTGGTAGGTCCGAAATTGATCAAACATGCTGAAGATAAAGTGAAAATAATCAGGGAAAGATTGAAGGAGGCCAGTGACTAGCAAAAATCATACGCAGATTTGAATAGAAAAGATATTGAATATTAGGTCATTGAAAAGGTGTTTCTGAAAGTATCTTCATGGAAGAAGATAATTAGATTTGGGAAAAAAAGGTAAATTGAGTCCAAGGTTTATTGATCCGTATAAGATCTTAGAGCGTGTTGGACCATTAGCTTTCAAACTTACACTACCGCCAGAGCTAGACATGATCCATAATGTTTTTTATGTGTCTATGCTCTGAAGGTATCAATCAGACTCTACTCATGTGATTCCAGTAGAAGAAATGGAGATTAAACTAGATCTGTCATATGGAGAAGAACATGTACGAATTTTGGCTAGAGAAGTGAAAGAATTGAGCAACAAGAGTGTCCCGTTAGTGAAAGTATTGTGGAGAAATAACAACTCCGAGGAAGCAATGTGGGAGAGTGAAGAGATAATTAGACAACAGTACTTGCATTTGTTTGAGTCGGGCTAAATTTCAAGACAAAATTTCTTAAGGAGGGGATAGTTGTAACATCCTGATTTTTAAGGTAATCAAGTATGTAATGTAAATATATATATATATATATATATATATATATATATATATTGTACATGTAATAAAATTAAATAAAATACATTTAATGACATGTGAATTTTTAAATGAAACTTTATGTAAAATAATACTGAATAAAATAAATGAGACATAAGTAAACTAAAGTATAATAATGAAAATAAATTTAGTAAGGGTTAGACCAAATTATTGAAATGATTTATAGATGATTTAACTGATAAATTAAAAATATAATTAAATTTAGTTAGGATTAAAATGAGGTAAGTATGAGTGTGTGTAAGTGCAATTGAAAATAGATTTAAGGTAGATTTGGGAGTTTGAAATTTCGGTTTGATTTTATAGTGTGAAAATGGAGCATGGACCGAAACTTGAAGTGAATAGGTCCATGGTGTGAGCTAGTTTGAGAATGTCGCAAAAGAAAAGGACTTGGTCACTGTCCAAGAGGGTGGACCGAAACAAGGAGAGAAAGGGAGTTGGTTTTGTGAAGCTAAAAAGAAATGGTCTTAGACCATTTGAAACATAAAATGAGATGGATTGTGAAGTAAAAGAGAATGGACTAATGTTACAATAGTGGACCGGTTTTATGAAGATAAAATGTGATGAATCATGGACCAAATAAGAAGAAGATGGACCAAGGTCCATGTGGAGGCCCAATTGAAGAAGGAAAAAGAAAAAAAAAAAGATAAGAGGAGGAAGTGGATATTCACAAAAAAAAAAAAAAGTGACCATGGGTCACAAAAGGGTTAAAAGAGGAAGTTGTCTACTTGTCCTTTGCATGTAGCAACTCAAACATGTTGCCTTGAGAATGAACAATACCTAGACAAGGATAAAATAAGGGGGAAAAAAAAAAGACACTTATAAGGAGGGAAGAGGGCCACCATGTTCTTAGTTACTCAAAATTAAAAAACTGGATAGCAACATTTCTTTCCCTTCTCCACCAAACCCTTATCCACTTCTACTCCATTTTTAAGCAACGGTGAGTAGGTTTTGAAGGAAGGAGACAACAACTACTAAAGCAAGAAAAGCAAGAAAAACTCAAGTAATTTTGGCAGCCATAGCACCCAAAACACTTAGCTCTTCTTCTCCTCCATTTGTCAAAGAGTAAGTCATGGTTTTGAGCTGAAAATTGGAAGAGAAAATCAGCAACATGGCAAGGGAAATTTAAGCACCATTTGAGCTAAGTTTTGGACAGCAACTTGACAAGAAAACCGAGACTTGAAGGATAAAAACAAAGAAGAAAAAGTAGAAAATTTCAGCAGCTGGTTGTGAAAGGTTAGATGTTATATATTTGCATTTGATAAAATTGATGTGTTGCATGTCAATATAACTTGAGTTTTGGTGTTGAATGTTGCTATAACTTAGGTGAAAATGAGTTGTTTTTAGAATGGAAATGGATGAAAGGGAGAACTTGACATGTAAGAATAATGGTTTTCATGAATTAGGACCAAATGGACAGTAGGTTAATCATGGAGGACTTGAATGGCATGAACCGTAGGTGACTAATGGAAAAGAAGCGAAATGGACTAAATTGGACAAAAGGTATGATAACATGGGACATGAAATTACTTGAAAGAAATAACTTATGCAAACTAATTAGAGTGGACCTTAATTATGAACATGAAATGGACCTAAAATGAACAATGGGTTTTTGATGCTCAATGGACCAAAGTGGGAAGTGAACTTACAGTAAAAATGTTACAAGAAATGGATCAATGTGAAATTAGTATATGAACCATAAAAAAAATAAAATAAAATAAAATCATGAACTGAAATTTGAAATAATGAATAAACTAATATAGGCTTAAGTTACATAAAGAAAAATGGAGTACATGGAATTAAAAGGGAATAAATCATATAATGAATGGAAGTATTAAAATCAAATAACTAAATTGGGAATTGTTAGATTTTGCATAAATTGAGTAATGGAATACAATAACCTATTGTGAGATAATGGAATGAAACTTAAGTATAGAAAATAGAAATGGAATTATTATAGCTTGCATAAAATAAATAATATTAGAACATAATTTATTTATGAAAGGAAGATAATGAAACATGTACATAAATTATCATGAAAAGTTAGTAAACATATATATAGTGGACTAAAGGATAACAATATAGTGATACTTGAAAATAATAAATAAAGACTAGAAATATGGTTTTGATATTAAAATGAATCTTTTAAAATTTATATTGATTTTGAATTATGGGATAAATAATTGAAATAACATTTTATTATTTTATATGGTTAATAAGAAGCGATAAAATAATAATGTTATAGCCCTAAGATTATTATAGTAGAAATCGAGTTTAGTATATGTGTATGTCATACCATAAATTAGTAGATCTGCCTATTGTTTATTAGGGATACAGTGAAGTATTCTGATTATCGGGGATATACTGAAGTACCCCGCGTGGTTTAGCCCATTGTACTTTCCACCTATTGATTGGCTACTATCTTACTGTACTGTTGGCTTCAGCCCTACTGATTGGCACTTGGTGCCCTACTGATTGATTTTAGGTTTCAACTCCTATTGATTCCCATGTCTTGCATTCATTTCTACATAATTATCTTGAGCTTTATAATGATTTGTTGAATATTGATTACTTTAAAAATTATTAAATGCAAAAATATTGTTATTGATTAGACTATTATTGAATTGCATATTGCTACTGAAATAATACAGAGTTAAATGTTGACATTGAATTGGAATATAGATATATAAATTAATATTGACATTGAATTGATTATTGCTACTGCATTAATACGAAACCGAATATTAATGTCGAATTGATACATAATATCGAATTGATACATAATTGTTCATGAGTACTGAAAATGATAAATAAATTGATATTACTTTTAGTACAAATAATTTTATTATTATTATTTGCACCCACTGAGCAAAAATGCTCAGTGTGTTGGTTCTTTCTACATGCAAGTTCTAATCCACAGAAGTAGTGGATTCAACTGAATTTAATGATCTGGAGGCGTCACAATTTGTGAATGATGTAATTAATGTTTTTGTTCTTTTTGACACAGTTAGGAATTTTGAATGTAAAGAAAGAAAATATTTTGTAACCCTAAAATTTACAGTTTAATAAAATATTAGTATATTAAATATTTATTTTACTATTAATATTTGTTATTATTATTTATTGTAATGACATAACACACCTTATTAAGACTTTCTTGAGTTTTGGTAAGGGATATTACAATAATAGAAAATTAAAAGTAATCAAGTTAGAAGTGAAGGAAGAACTAAAGAAGAAACTAAAAAAGTTGAATAAAAGCTTGAAGGAAGGAGACACCTAAGTTCCAGCAACTCATTTTACCCAAAACTAGGTTTGATTTCATTTAAAATTGAGTTAAGCCGATTTAGATAAGAATATGACAGATGCAAGTAGTGGAGAAGGAAAGAATTTAGTCTTCTTCCAATAGAAGTGAAATTCTAAAATGTTAATGATACAAGGCTACGTGAAATGACCCAAATGGAAGTGAAATAGTATGTATAGATTTGAAAGTACACTAAAATGATTCTGCATGTCATATGTATAAATATATTGAAGTGAAATAAAATATATAAAAATTAATGGTAAATGAGTTAAAGGTAGAATGGTGTGTAAAATATTATGCATGTTGCTGATAATGATGCTTAAAGTATTGTTGGAAGTAGTTGAGTTGAAAGGATGTTTTAAAAGTGTTTAAAATGGTGTATTAAAGGTTTTGGCATGTTAAAACATGTAAGAACTGAGGATTTGGTATAGCATCCCCTACCTTGACCTATAAAGACCCGAGTAGAGTGCACTACTAGATTGCTTACTACTATTGTTTACATTTGCATACTTATTTTTGTGTATAATTTTTTTCTTTATGAATATTTTATTTTTCATAACCTGTCAACTTTATTATACTGAAAACAAATGGTAGAGTTTCCCATATATGAGGGCCCTCAAACTTGTACACCTTGACTTGTTCCAAAATCCTGTTTCTCTATTGTCTGACAAGCAACTCACCACATAAAATATGTTTATAGAAATCTAAATGACAAAACCAGTTGCATATTATTTAACTATTTACAAGGACATCATTCAACTAAGCTTATAGTTTGATAACCAAAGGATGATAATAAGTCATCGTTTGATTAAATTTATAGTTCAGTACTAAGGGATGTTGGCTAAGTATTGCTTGGTTTAGTAGGAAAATGACTCAAAAACCAAATGGTTTACAGAAGGATTCATCACATACCTTTTGAATCCGAACCATATTAGCAAGAGATTCGAACCGTAACTTGTATTTATGTTAATAAGTATTGTCATGAGGGAATCGTCTGCCTGCACGATGACATCCTGCCGCAGGATGAGAGATTCGGAGTCGCCACCTTGGTTTTAAGGGAAATTAGAGAAAATCTTTGTAGGCCTAAGGATAAGCACTGGTGGATATCGGGATATCTTAGGTGTGGAGTTTTTTGTACGTATGGGGAAGGTGTTAGGCACCCCACTTCGTCCCAGAAGGGTAGGTGTCTCTTCAATCATACATTTTGTGATCACACTAATAACACGATCCTTAGATCAATATGTCGATCCTCCCTTATCTGGTCATTAGATCTTTCAATATTCCCACATATGAGGAAGGAATAGACTCAATGATGAGTAATTCCGTCCTCAATGGCAGGTGAGGCTCTTAGGCCGTCTACATTTTAAATCCTTAAAATCTATTTTTTAAAACAAAGGGTGAATCCACCAAGTAGAAAACTTCTTATTTTTGAAAGATGGCTTAAAAGGTTTAGTTTAAGACATGAGTTAAAATCCAAGTAAATCTCAACCGTTCCTTGAAGGAAATATGCATCCAATTTATGATGTATATGCTTGATGATATAGCTCACTTAGAGGATTTGAGAGAAGGGAGAATCTTCTAATTGAGAGCCTTTTTAGAGTAGTTGTAAATGGATGAATTTCATCCTTTTACTAGAAGAATATCCTTTGTTCTTCTCTGGTTCTTGTTCTTTTATACTTCCTTTATAGTCTTCCCTTTCTTCGTTATTCTCCTTCCTATAAAATTTGATTCAAAAAGCTCACCTTTTCCAAAGAAAAACCAATCCTCTCTATAATGGTGTGGAGTATGGTATTTATAGGATTTTCCCCCTCTCATCTAGATGACTCCTTTTTAAAAGAGCAATTCTGCGACCTAGGTTTAAAGATATGCAGAGTATTAAATGCGTTAGTCGGTTCAGCCACATTCAATGGGTCGCTCGAGATAAAAAGGTTGTGGCCTGATGATGCGGAACCCCAACCTATTGGAGACTGAAACGACACATACCCTAGTAGGATTTCTAGATTAGACAATAATTCCCCAATCTAAAGAACCCTTAATCGATTTACGATTAAGAACGCTTATTATGGATTGTTTGAATTAACATGCACAGAAACAAGATTCACACAATAGATGTACTAACCTTATTCGTTGTGCAAGATTGAGAACCAAGACTCTCCTTGAAAGAAGAAATTATCATTCAATTGATAATAATAAAATTCATATGTCATATATTTGCCAAACGTTATAAGTGGCCCTTATATAGCCACAATACAATAGCTAGGGTTTCTAATAAGAAAATAGAGACAAAAGCCTAAACTACCCTTAATGAAAAGGTGTTTCTGTCAAAAATCGATAAAAATTCGCGACCGTGACTATGAAATTCGCGAGCGCGACAATGCGATAAAATTACACAGAAACTATGGATTACAAGTCACGAGCGCGACACTTTACTTTGCGGGCGCGAAATTGCACCCTGGAGAAACAGAAGCTTTGGATCCTTAGTTGCGAGCGCGAAAATGCACCCTGGAGAAATAGAAACTTTAGTTCCCTATTCGCAGGTGCGACTCTCCTTTGCACGAGCGCGACTTGGTTACTGTTCATGCATGAAAAGTTGATTTTCTCCTGGTTCCAATGCGGTGAGTTGTACCAACCTTTGTCCACCCTCAGTAGCGAACATATCTTCAATCATGTATAGTTGCATGAATCCATTAGAATTTCCTTTGAGCTCTTTTGCCCTTGACCTTGTAATCGGCCCTTCTAGAGGTGTTAGCTCCATTGACTTTAAGTGGACTATGCTCACATCACCTGAACAAGGTTTTATTTAGTGAGAAGTGACTACCCTGATCCGACGACTGAGATTAAAAGAGGTTTGAATTCAACGACATTCATCGCGAAATGAATATGGACTTTCTTGTGTAGGCACGAAAGCTCTTAATAGGCACATGACATGAGCCACGCCAGCACCCTGCTGCATTGTTGATCTAATTTTGATGAGACTTAAAGGTCCAAGATCGAAAGTAAATTTATGTCCGTGGCGGTTAGGCTTCGTAAACAATCATGAGAATGGGATGGCCCAGTCGGTGTTGTCTAAGGGGTCTGTCCCCTATATTGTGGTATGGGGTGTGTTGTCACAAGGTTATGTGACCAAGAGGGGGTGAATTGGTCATTTTTTTTTATTTTTGTTCAATATCTAAGTTATTGCTCTAAACTAGTATGTGAATAGTGACTAGATACGTTTAGAAAGAGTTCTATTCTGATTTGAATATTCAGTTTTGGTGAACTAAGAATAATAGTGCTTAAATCTAGCTTAGCTAATTTTTCTCTACAAAAGGGTTACCATTCATGCTACTGTTCATGGTAGAGTTAAGGATAACAAAAGGTAAATATAACTTAGCTAATTTTCCTTTATAAAAGAGTTATTGTTCATGCTACTATTCACGGCAGAATTAGCTAAGTGCTCTGGTTTTCTAATTTCAGTTCTGTTTCATTTAATTCTCAAGGATATCATTCAGATTTCAATAAATTTTAATGAAATGATATAAAAGAGTTTGATATACAATAAATCAAAGTAGAGTATAGTAGAGTTGAGAAAGTTCAAACACAAGAGTTTATAGTGGTTCAGCTAAATCCAACCTATGTCTACTCTTCTAAAGTTTCTTCTTGAGAGTTCCACTTCACTATCTATCTCTTTTCCCAGGCAAGAGATAAAACCTTTACAGTTCGTACAAGCATTTTAGGTGCTTAGAAAACCTCTTACAAGTTTGATTCCCCTTCAAACTTCTGTATGCTTCCTAGGTGCTTAACAACCTCTTACAAGTGCTGTACCCTCACTTGAATAAATCTTTTGATTGAAATTTTAAGATGAGAAATAAATCACTCTCTTTTGCAATAAATTACAACTGAATGCTATGAGAAGAGAGAGAAGATTTGCTAATGAAGCTCTCAATGAATGCTATAAAAATGCTGAAAGTTTTACTTAGTAATTGCTCAATAAATTCTTGTATTCATTAACTAAAACTTAGAGTAAATGGAGGTATTTATATGTGAAAAATTTTCTCTGAAGTTTTCAACACAACAAAACGACTAGTTTTCTAGTCGTTGGAGTCTGGCAGACTGCTGCGCAAACTGTGTCAGGCTTCTGTTAAGTCTTGCTCAAAATTAGCTTAGCTAAAAATGTTTTGACTTTGAAAGTAGATTAGTTAATTTTAAAAATAGTGTGCTAATTTTGAAAACTAGTTTGGCTAATTTCATTTAAGACTACCTTTCAAAAAAGTGTAGTTGCAAAATTAGTTTAGTTAATTTTGCTCAAAAGATGACTTTACTCAATTTTAGAAATGTGTTCTACAAATTTGTTTTGAAATCTTTTTATGAAAGAGATATTTTCTTTGGCAAATCAAAACTCACTTCTCTTATATGTTTGTGCCTAGATCGACTTGTACTTTATCTCTTTTTGCCATGATCTTCTTGTCATCCATTTTGTCTTCTTCTTTAATTCTTGCTGTTTATATACTCTAAAATACTCAATTAATTTGTTAGCATATTTTCATTTAGTTTTGTGATAATCAAAATCAGTTTCCTCCTTATGGGGTCAATAATTTGCCCCTTTTTTATGATGACAAAACTTAATGAACTCATGAAAAATTTGTAACATAAGGCATCATATATTTTTTCATATAGAAGATAGAAATTTACAGAGAATGCTCCCCCTGAGTTCGTGCAGTGATTCGGCTCCTCCTAAATCACATATTCTATCATTGTCTTGTTTCTTAGCTAATTTTAAATAACCTTTCCAGGCACTCTTACAATTAGCTAATTTCATTTTGTAGTGAAGAATATGAGTTATAGAAAGATTATCAAATCATAGTTTTATGATATCAAGTGACATGTAATTTCATTAATCCTTCTGGATAGCCACAAGAAAGTACAGTATCAATCTTTTTCATCACAAATATGTGAACACAATGGATCACACATTTTTAGCCAACAAATAATAAGCTCAAGTATAACCAACTGATTTCATACACTGTGCTGAAAGTGTTAATCGTCACAACATTATGTTAAGCATGCTAATTTCATATACACAGCTAATTTTATGTACTGTTCATGATTCATATATGTTCTCATAAATATTTTACAGTTAGCAGATTTCATATTTCATCTATGTTCTCATTTTTCATGATCTTTCTCACCCTTTTTGTCATCACTCTAAAAGAAGCCAATGGTAGAAAGGATACTATCATGAAGCATGATACAAATACACATAAATTGTCAAAGAAGCATAAGGCAATAATCAGCTTAAATTGAAATTCAAAAAATTTTAATTACTTAATAAGTGCAGTACATATAGAATAGATAGAGAAATCCTAAATACTTTGAACATAACAAAAAAAAATATTCAGTAGACAAGCTGTAAGTGAGTAGACTGGTATTCAATCAGATATCCAGTGGTTTTGTAGCACTTCCAGAAGCTCCAGACTTGACTGGTACAGTTCGAAGCCCATATCTGGCACTTCTTCTTAGAGGTGCAGTAGTCCTGGAGGTAGCTGGTGGCTGGGTCTTTTTCAGAGTGAAGGAAGGAGCTGGAGGATTTTCTTCAGGAAGAGAAACTGCAGGAATCTCAAAATTTGCAGGAGGAGGAGGCATTTCAGCTGTACTGAGCATTTCAGGTTCCTTCTCACCTCTTGAGATTTCCTGCGGAGTCCTTTTCTGCTCTTTTTCTATTTCAGCAATTTCCTGTTTTTCTGTGTTGATGTTCATTTTAAGAATTTTGTCAATTTTCCCTTCAATCTTGTCTAGTTATTCCTGAACAGTTGCATTGGACAGGTTCCTTAACTGCAGTGTCTCAAACTGAAGTTTCAGTGATAGCTCCAAGGATTCTACTACAAGGTTGACATTATTCTTCATTGTATGCAACATTTCTGAATTTTCATCAAACACAATTTCAGTAGCTTTTTCTTTTTCAGTTTTGGACTTGTTGGGTTCTTTTTTTTCCTCATTTACCTTCTTCTTTCCATTGTCATTTTCTCTACAGCAATTTTCTTTTCCAAATTTTTCTCAAATTTTGTTTGGTGCTTTAGTTTTCTCTAATGACAAGACGTTGTTCCCCTTTTTCCTCATTACTCACATCTATTCCTAATTTTTCAAATACTGGGGTGAGAAACATTGCATAAGGAAGGTTTCTCACAATTGAGCTCTTTAGGATAAATTTGAAAATTAGAAAGGCCAAGTTCAGCGGTCTTTTGTGGATTAGGTGCCAAAGAATGCGCTAGTCTATTTTGTTAAAATATGAGTGACTCCTAGTTCTTGGATAGATGTAGTAAATGATCATTGTGGGTAGGATTTTAATGTGTTGAGGAAAGAGAGCCATGCTTAGTTTGTTAGAGGATACATCTACGTCTGGAAATAGGGATTCTTTAAAGTCATTTCATTGTATTCTTTTAGCTTGGCTATGTCCTTAAAAGACCCTATTCTATTTCCTTCATTGGTATCTCTAGGGCTTCACTAAAGTCTTGGATTTTTACATAATATGTTTTTCCTCTTAAACTAGTTATCAATTCATTCTTACCATCAGAAGTGGCTAGGGTTCTATAGAACTCCTAAACGAGTTCAGGATAGTAATCCCTTTTCATTTTCATCAACTTTTCCCATCAACCTAAAACTGACTAGTTTGAATGATGTCCAAAGTATGTACCTTGGAATGAAGAGGGAGCGCATTGCAGCTTGAGTAGTTGTCAGTTTTGCTTTCTTGACAGAAGGTTTTGTTAGTTGGACAAGAGACTCTGTGATGTGGAACCCCAACCTATAGGAGACTGAAACGACACATACCCTAGTATGAATTCTATATTAGAACACAATTCCCCAATCTAAAGAACCCTTAATTGAATCACAACAAAGAACGCTTATGATAGATTGATTGAAATAACACGCATAGAAACAAGATTCACACAAAAGCGTACTAACCTTATTCGTCGTGCAATAAAGAGAACCAAGTAACTCTTCTTGAAAAGAAGACGATATGAATTTTTATTCATTCAATGTTTAATCATAATTATCTGCGAAAGGTTATAAGTGGCCCTTATATAGCCACAATACAATAGTTAGGGTTTTTAATAAAAAATAGAGACAAAAGCCTAAACTACCCTTAATAAAAATTTCTTACCGTAAAAAATAGGACATAATTTGCGATCACGATAAAACAATTCGCGAGCGCGACATTGCGATAGATTTACACAGAAACTCTGGAGCCTTCGTCGCGAGCGTGACCCTTCAATTAGTGAGCGCGAAAATGCACCTGGAGAAACAGAAACTCTAGATCCATACTCGCGGGTGCGACCCTCCCATTCGCGAGTGTGAATTTGCTACTGTTCATGCATGAATTGTTAGTTTTCTTCCGGATCCAATGTGATGACCAGAACCAACCTTTGTCAACCCTCAGTAGTGAACATACTTTCATCACTTTGTTCTTCATTTTTCATGTAGACTTGTAAGATCTCCACGTATGGTTTCATGAATCCATTGAAAGCTTCTTTCAACTCTTTTGTCCTCGACCTTGTAATCGGCCCTTGTGGAAGTGTTAGCTCATCTGGCTTTAGGTGAGCTATGCTCGCATCATCCCCTCCCCCTTGGAAAGGATTTGTGACGCCCCTTGCCGGTTCCCGAGTTAACCGCCGGTTGACCCGTTCCCTGGTTCGGTTAGCCACTTTGACGGTCTCAAATCACCTGTTAAATTAACCGGAACCACACATATATAATAGAAATTTCAACAAATTTAAAACTTTTCCTTTGTCAAATCAAAGCAACACTGTAAGAGAATACACTTTCATTTATATCAAATTCATTACAAAATAATTTCATAATTCAGTCACAACTGATTGAAATACATCCACTTCAATCGGAGAGGTGGGGCACACAATATGGCCCAATAATCAAAATGATAAAACATTGACAATCTAGGACTGCCTAGTACATGCCACAATTAATTCATAACAAA
>CAOGCB011466955.1:0-10672 GCA_948266635.1 Cnidoscolus chayamansa | reverse complement strand
AAAAAAAAAAACACGTAGGTGAAAATAAGAAAAACCATAAACATGCATCGGCTGACGGCTTCAACGAGAGAAATAAAGTCTAGAAAGACAGGAGATGGTTCACGACACGCAAGCGAACTATCAGATTACCATTGAAATTTGGCTCTGGCGGAGAAACTTTACACAAGACCGGCTTTTGAGTTTATCAGTATCCATATGAATAGGATCATCATCTTTTAATTTAAGGCTAATCTATTTAATTTCTTAATTCCAACGAAACAGTAAATATGGAAATTTTCATTTCTTAATAAATGAAAAATATAAAACCGCTATGGTTAGATGATTAAACCAAACAATGAACCTTGGCATAACAATTTTTTTATAACCATAAGCTCTAGTAGATCCTAACGCATTGGACACACAGTATTTCTACGTTGTCTTAACAAAAACTACATAATTAAGCTGTCTTTATTTATCAAATAAACAGCTCATAACAGAACAAACATTAATTTACCAAAGAAATAACATTAGTTTTTCATTCTGTAATAACATAAATAAGTTGATAATATTGTTAAGAGTTAGGTACTGGATGATTAAAACACTAATAAAAAAAAAGATGAAACCTTTATATAAGGGCAACATCTCCTTCATTTGTCATAGAAACAAAAGTGAATAAATTAAAGAAAAAGGTTTGTAAAATAGAAAAATGAAGGTTCAAAAAACAAAAGAGAACAAAAGTGCTAATAAGTATTTGAAGAAGATGGACGATGGCCTCGCTAAAACAAAAGCAGCTGCCTCTTCCGGCGTCAGAAAAGTTAAAGGAACCGTCTTCTTGACTCTCATTTGGATCAAGCACAAGGGCCGCCGGAGCTCCTAACCACCACACAATTATTAATTGTTTCTGATGTCCAATAATTAAATGCCTTTCTATTTTAGTTTTATTTTCCTGTTTAATTAATCACTTTTCATATGATTTATTATTTACTAAAAAAAAGTGCAGATGGGTTTGAATTAAATTCTAATTAATTGATTTGAGTATCATTAATAAAATGATTTAAAATGAAGCAGTGGGTAAATGGCCATCTAAACTAAGAACAATCAAAGGAATTGCAACACTTCCTTCCACAGCGGAAACAGTTACCTCCACAACTCAACAAATTAACCTACTTTACATCTAAACCACATTTATTAAACACCATAATAACCAAGAACTTTTATTACACTGTAAAATGTTCCAATATTGGATCCTATAATGCACGATTCAGGATCAGACAGCATAGTTTCGAAACTTCTTGTACTGTAAAAACTTGTTAACGTAAGAAAACAAAAAGCTCTCTCTGCAGCTCAGTGATGGATGGCAATTCATTGGTTAACATCCCACAAGTGCTTCTTAGCTCTGGCGGTCCTAGAATGCCACTATTGGGCATGGGAACAGCAACTTCTCCTCTTGTAGGTTCAGATGAAATTAAAACAGCCATTCTCCAAGCTATCGAGCTTGGTTATAGACACTTTGATACAGCAACATTGTATCTAACGGAGGAGCCACTCGGTGAAGCCATTGCTGAAGCACTCTCTCGTGGCCTCATCAAATCCAGAGAGGACCTCTTCATCACCTCCAAGCTATGGTGCAGCGATGCTCACAGTGATCTTGTCCTTCCTGCCATTCACAAGAGTCTCAAGTAACACCAACATAATATCTTCAAGCCTTAAAAAAAATTTTAAGTAAAGTTCAATACCCTTAATTTATGGAGCTGTTTTATGTTCTTTTGCAGGGCTCTTCAGTTGGAGTACATTGATCTTTATGTGATCCATTGGCCTGTGAGCTCCAGACCAGGGATCTATGAGTTCCCAATAAAGAAAGAAGATTTCTTACCGATGGATTTCAAAGGTGTATGGGCAGCAATGGAAGAGTGCCAGAAACTTGGGCTTGCCAAATCCATTGGTGTGAGCAATTTCTCCTGTAAAAAGCTGTCAGACATTCTTGCCATAGCAGAGATACCTCCAGCAATTAATCAAGTAAGATTTTTGTATTCTTCTTTCAAGAAAATTCTGGGATTGTTTTTAATCCAGAATTATTTAGTGTTATGGTAATTAAGTGAAAATTGGTGGGTTCTTGAAAGGTAGAGATAAACCCACTATGGCAACAAAAGAAGCAAATGGAATTCTGCAAGGCCAATGGAATTGTTTTGACTGCTTATGCTCCTTTAGGAGGAACCATTTCAGGTTGCAACAGGGTTATGGAGAATGAAGTGCTCAAGGAGATTGCAAATGCCAAAGGAAAGAGTGTTGCTCAGGTGCTCTCTTCATAACATCCATAATTATATATGCTTAATTGTAATTTGTGTTGTAATTAAAACACGAGAAAGATAAAGGTTTGGGATTATATATAAAAACAGATTTGTCTGAGGTGGGCATATGAACAAGGAGTATGCATATTGGTGAAGAGTTTCAACAGCGAGAGGATGAAAGAGAACCTGGACATATTCAACTGGGCATTGAGCGAAGAAGAATCAAAGAAAATCAGTGAGATTCCTCAGAGCAAAGGATCCAGCGGAGTGGATTACATCTCAGATAAAGGGCCATTCAAGACACTTGAAGATCTCTGGGATGGAGAAATCTGATATATATTTAAGACGCAACTTTTGTTATTCCACATTCTTATTTTTCCTTAGTTTTAACAATTTTCTCTAACTTCAGCCCTTCTATCCATTTTATCATTCTAAAGAATCTTGCAAATTAGATCAAATATGGAGTGTAGGCATAAATTATATATTTTTGCCTGTGAATATCTGAAAACTAATGAGCATTTATAATCTCTCTCTCTTTTGGCAATTAATTTGAGCAAACGAAGTTCTACTAAAAGGTTTTCAAATTCAAGCAATGATAACAAAATCAATAATAAATGGAACCGTCTCGTCTAGTCTTAGCTTCTATGGTTGATCAAAATGGATAATCATACTTGAAGAGACAATTTGGAGATTATATGATTGGAGAAAGCTCCCTTGACTGCTGATTAATTAGTACCCTAAATTGGAAGGAGACTTTTAATTCAGCCTCCAAATCGAGGCCCTTGGGGAAGTCCTCTTGTTAGGATCTCCTTAGGAACCCCACATCACTTTTCAATAGTGTGTGAGGGAGTAAATCATAATACGCAGCAACTTCTTAGATAAAAAATTCAAAACTCAGTGTCTACAAAAACTCACCCAGAAGATGAAACTTACACGTTGCTGCTATCAAAATTTTAAGGCTATCAATTATAGATCGCAATTTAATTATAAATTGAAATAAATTAAAATCTTAATAAAATCCGCTTATCAAGTTGTTACTATTCAAAGTTAAAAAACTTTGCGTTAAGACATTGAAATTACAATTATTAGATGCAAAATTCAATTCAATGGTGAAAGATTAGAAGATCATAGAGAAAGTCTCCGAAAGGGCAGTCCTACCTCGTACCAAAAACAAGGCCATTCTTTGCTGGGCCTCGCATAAACCTTCCCCCCAATCGTAATGCCATTATTGCAATCACATTAAAATATAAACCTTTACATTTAGATTTTATAATCTAAAACAATACGAGGTAACTTTACTGTATCTGAACACAAAGGCAAATGGAGAAAGCCCATCCTGATATACATCCGACTGGTGACCTGGACCTAGACGGAGAATGACACCCAGTATGCCCCCTTCACTTACTGATAGAGAGAGAGAGAGAGTAGAGCTACTGTAAGCTATGCATTGCTTAACTGGACAAGCATTTATGTACAGCACTGAATTTATCTCCAGTAAACATGCAGCAACTGGTTGTTCTGAAAATACGTCTTAGGAACTGGGGCACTGTAAACTTTTTAAGGGAAGAGCCACATTGCATTGCTAACAAATAGGTTGAATTCAAATTAACAACTCAGAGGTCTATCGTAAATGGGAGGTAAGGATGGACAATTTTCATTCATATTCGCATATGGCTCCACGCTGTTATATCCAGGCAATTCCATCTCATACTCGCCAAGAATTTGGCAGAATGGCTGCTGCCCATCCTTATTATTGCACCATCCAGGCAGCCGCGTTTGGTTGTTCTCAAATATTTTAAGCATGTATGCATCACGAATCTGCCAATAGTTAGACCAACACATCATACAACATACTTTAAAGGGTTATGCTGATTTTAATAAGTAGGATCATTTATAACTTACAGTGAATTCGGTCACTTGAATAGAGCTAGAAATGGAACCAAATACTCCAGCCTCTTTGTACATTGCAAGGATGAAGGCGACACATGTTGTTGATTTCCCATCACTATACACCCATTCATCTTGTTCTGGAGTAGTGAGCAATTCATCAAAGGTTATGCCACGCATTTCAACCTCTGCTAGAACTCCATACAGGTCCAAATCCTGAATGATAAAACGAGAACCTAATTTCAGGACCATAACACCTAAACTTCAAATAACAAAAGCATCCTAAAGCAAGCATCCATTCAGTCATATTACACCTATAACCTAAAAATCCATAATTCTTAAACATAACCTGTAGCATGTATTTACCCAACTAAGTACTGTACAGTGTACACATATTTCCAATTATGTCTAAAAAAGAAAACATATTAAACAAAATTAAGTTTGAATATATATACACACTTGATTGGATTTGGATACCAAAATCTCACTTTTCCTCTGTCCAGCAAAGCTACACCCCAGGACTTGTCATTAACATATGTCATCCTTTTCACAAAAACAAAATTGAAATGATATGAAATGAACTCATTCATTCATAGAATGTTGTAGGCACAGAGGTAGAGCACAATCATTTCATCGGTAGAATCACATACATTTTTGGTGGCAAAATCAAATACTGAATTCTGAAGATGGTCATCCTTATCTTTGCATACACCAGCTTTAATTATTAGCTTAAGCAAAAAATAGAAAAGACTTCAGGAAAATAATAAAAAAATAAATTATGACAAATACCTCAGTCCCTAGCCGTTTATTTAGAGCTTCGTTCCACATATTTGCAGCATAAGAAGGCTGCACACGAGTCCACATGGACATGACAGAAATGACCTGAAATCAGATTCACCCTGTTAAAAACAATAAAAGTCTACAATCCAGTCCAGAAAGCTATATGATGGCTTGTGTTTCCTATACTCCATGGGGAGGAAGGAAAAGGTCATAAAAAATTTCTCTAATACCAAGATTTACAAATTTTTACTAAACCGCAGGGTAAAGCACACCATCATCTTCAGTTTTTTCTTCCCACGACATTAAGGTTCATTAGCACAAATGTGCACTATACACACACTGTATAAGCATGCGCAGATATGCAAAACATGCACTGTATAAGCATGCACAGATATGCACACATGCATATGAATGCAAAAGGCCTGTATAACTAACAAGCATTCTGTGGCCTGCAAGTGCACATGCAGGCACATTTTAATAGAGCAGCATGGTTGTAGTGCATGACCCAATGTCAATGATTTGTATTATACAACAATTACAAATTTCTTAGAGGAGATTCATACCAAGTGAGCATCAAGAGGTGGAGGGTAGTTGTCAGCTATTGTGTCAATCCAACTAAATATCATATTGTGATAACCATATGGCTTGCCTGACATGCTCCGAGCATATTCCCAGGCTGCAGTGTTGTTGAACTTTGCACGCACATCTGGATGCAAAGGAAGCAAAGCTATTTGTGGATTAGAACTATCCTTCAGAGACATATCCCACCACTCATCCCATGGGATTACTGCTATTATCTCTTCACCCTGCAAATTCACAAAAATATGGTGTAAAGAAAACTCTCTTCAAGAGGCAACCTGAAAGGAGGAAATCCCCTCAGTCTAACATTCTTCTGTCCACCAAATAGCTCAATTTTTTACTTTGATTCCTTAAGGCATTTAAAAAATGCTTATCACTTCTGGGCACAAAAGGCCAATTGACAACAGTGAAGACAAGGAAAGGAACTCCTTTTCTTTCAGGCAATAATTACTTGTAATTGTAGAAAGAGCATCTTAAGGAAATCTTACAATAATATCTTACAAGTGCAACAAGTCATTCCTGAGAATGACAGTTATCGCTCCTGCTTTTCACTACTCAATTAAGGGTATTAGCAAATCTGATAAAGCATGCACCCAAAGCACTTAGACGAGGGCAGTGAGGTCTTAGGCAAGCTTCTAGCATGCTGTTTCAGATGAATCAATAAAGAAATAACAGCATCCTTGACTTCTACTGTTTCTTTTAAGAGATCAAACATTAAATCATTTTGGGGAACCAACCAAGTATGAAAATGAAGCATTGATGTGCCATTACATTTATCCATAAATAGAAGTTTAAAACATTAATCACCACCACAATAGAATCAAAAAAACCAGAATCAGGCTTTCCAAATTTCTTTCAAAATGCAAAACATTTTCCATAGTTACAAACGTAAATATTCTTCTATCCACACAATAACAGCTGGCAATGAGAAGCAACAAAGCAACAACAGAATCATATGTCAAGCACTGAAAAAACACAGGAACATGCAATATATATGTATATATATGTACAATTAATCAAAGCACACCTTTTCATTCTCATGTCCTGATTCACCAACCCAAAGATTCCCCATTTCATCCTTCAAGCAAACTGCTGTATGACCAGCAAATGCACCAGTCACCCATTTCTCCAATGTCTCAAATCCACCCCATCGACCACGAATCTTTGACACAGCAAGAAAATCACCAGAATGAACATCATCAGGGTTAATGATTGTACGCCAAGGCTGAGGCCGCTTCTCAAATGTGGCACCCATGTGCTTCTTCAGAAAAGCTAAGTTAGCATTCTGACCCCATGCAGTGTTAGAGAACAGAGGCAAGACATCCATTAAAGAACGTAAGGTTCCAAGCATTCCTGAGGGCATGAGAAATACAGAAACCCCATGTTGCTTCACCTGCAAGATGGTCAATAGCATCTTTATCCATTGCAGTAGTTACCCAGAAAATTCAAACGAACAAGACGGAACAAAAGCATACATATTCCAGCTCTGCGGGTTCTTCCCATGACCCAAACTCCAGAGTATGCTCTCGTGCAGAAAAGTAGTAATCCCACGTAACACGATATGGTGTTGCAAAAACATACAAATCCATACAGGTCCAGCTGTGCGCTGCAGACGTCTGTAGAAGGGAACAAAGGGAATTACAAAATCAGTAGGAAGTGCTACTGAGCAATCAACCATATATGCTATACATCTTAAACTAGAAATCAACTTTTAAATATTTAATCACTGTACCATTGGTTTGAAACACAAAACCTAGGCATATATTTTTCTATTCTCTCTGCTATCTAAGCTACTACACATGGAGTAACAGAAATATAAGAAACAAGCACCAAAATTAACGCTCGAGCATCCAAATGTAAATAGAAGGGACAAGAATACATAGCAAAAGCAATTAAGCTAACTCGCTTTTCACAAGTTAATATAAAGTATCAACAAAAACGGCATCGCAAGAGAAAGCAAACCTTGAGATAAAGAATGCCACCTCCCAAGCCAGACTGGTCACGATCACCTTGTATGAAGTCAAGGCGTGCTTCGTTCTCGTAAAAGCAAGCTCCTTTCCACTGAACAGAGCCATTTTTGGGAGACACCGATCCAACGTAATACGGCAACAAATCAACAGCACCGTGAAAATTGTTCAGTACAGGCCATGATATCTGATGTGGCAAGACCGGAAGCATGTCATTAACCCTAAAAGGCACCTTCAAAGCTTCCGCATAAATTGAACCAAACCCTAATCCTAGAAAGCATAATAGGACAAAAACCGACAGCAACGAAGGCCATGTCGTTTGAGGAGATTTAGACATGGATAAGATTGGCTTTCGAAGGGTGCAACTCATTGGCAGGGATAGGGTGAGTTGCAGAGGGAGAAAACCGCGTCAGAAATCGAGAGGATTTGGGTTTGGGTCCATGTTAATTGGAAGAGAAGAAGTGCCTTAAACCTAAATTGACCCCTTTTTCGGGGGTTGACGATGAGGAGTTCCGATGCTGACGGGGTTTGAGGAGAACACGTGTCCGATAACAAGTTAGACAGGTGCGTGTCCTCGAGTAAATCGGCTTTTGCAATTCTCGTTATTACCTATTAATACTGGTTCTCTGTTTCTCTCTCTCTCCCCTCTTCCTCTAATCCCTCTTATTACATTTATATTTCTTTTCTTTTCTTCGACACTGAAGTTTTGATTCGTGTAGAATTGTAAGATTGGTTGCAATTATGTTTAATGAACTTTGATTGCATTGTAACTTTCAAGATTTCTACCTCATTTATTCATTAATAAAACTGAATTAGAGGAAAATCACATTTTTCTAATTTTATTTTGTTTTCACATTTTTGCTTACATGAGGGGGAAGGAATCCGGACTTAGGAATTAATCGGATCTTCAAGCTTTTATTGAAAGGGTAACAGTTCAGATATTATTGATGAGAGTTAAATGGTATCGTTAATTTTATAAAGCATACTCCCTCCCAGCTTGCTCCATCACTGAACATGTCTCATTTGTAAAACATAATCTCAGTTTCCTAGTCTTTGGATGCTGGCAACATGCTTTAAGAAGTCGATGGAGAATCCCGGAACAACTGCATAATCTTGTTATTTGATGTGACTATTTAACCATAGTCGGAAGTTCACACCAACTATCGAAGCCAACCTTCCCCCATCTTTTAGCTGGCTGCTTACATCCCAAATAGAAAGCAATTTGAATAGCAGGGAAGCAAAAGGGCATTGTCTTCTACGACCATTGGCTGCCTGAATGGATTTATTTGAATCTAAAAGACAGAGACATCGATTAATATCTAATCAATCTGACCACATTACAAACAAAAGAAACTACTAAAAAAGGGAGAAGCAGTGTGAGTACAGACCGCAATGGCAAGAGGACGGCCAGTTACCCTGGTTATGCAGCATTCTGCTAGATGACAAGCTTCTTCACAGTAATCAGAAAATAAGGCTGGGACACCTAGTTCATTTATCAGCTCCTGGCATGCCCATCCAAACAACCGGAATGAAGTGAATAGAAGAAGCAGCTGAGATAAGTCATGTAATATTAAAAAAAATGTAGAAGCTAACAGGTCTTAGTAGCCTTGTGCAAACAGAAATACTTGGAAACTAGAGGAGAGACACTTGGAATTGCAAAAAACATACAACGGTAGGTAACCAACTTGGATAAGCAGCAATGCCAGCATTGGGAGCAATGATTAAGTGAGGGAATGCATCCTGTCCAAAAACATACATATTACACATCACTCGGGAGAACCAACCAAAGATAGCTTCCCAATTGGGAAAACACTGAACAGATGAAACTAGGGAAACAAGCATATATGACTATATGAATATGCATAGTGATATTTTCGCATAGAGAATTTCAGGGAAAGAAGACCTCTGCAAAATCTTTGTAAAGTTCGTGGTAATATCCTCTGTGAAGCTGTAGTGTCACAGTTTTTAATTTATCAGTGACTGCCCCATTGTTCACATTTTCATTCAAGGACCCACACATGCAATCTGTATCCAAACAATGAGCATAACTGGAAAGGTCAATTTTCTCACCATCCCTACTCATGGAGAAAAAGAGAAGAGTATAAGCTCCAATAGATCAAACAAAAATGGAAGAAGAAAGAAAATCCTTGAATTACTTTCCAGAGAGGGCTATTACATGCTTGAGAGGAAAGGAAAGTGGGAGGAAGTCAAACCAAAATACTATGTTAAAAAGTTTTATCTTCAACTGCACCACTGACCTATGTTCTGGAATCGCAGGTCCAATGAATTGTATATTAACCTTCATGCTGGGGAAAAGTGCTTGCAACTCCCTGAAGGCAGCAAGTTGTAGAAGCTCCTTTTCAGGGCCTTTTAAAATTGAATTCATATATTTTAATCAGAAACCTATGTATATGCTTCTTTAAATAAGGAAACGTAACTAAGCATATCGCCATATTCGAAAAGCCATAGAAATATATGTACTCCATCTTTATATCGACATTAGAAGACATGAGAAGAGAGAACCTAGGGCTCCAGAATGGAATATTCTCAAAGTAATGTCTTAAAACAAAACTACAGAAGTTGAGCAAACCGTAAGAAGGCTCTTCCAAATAGAAATCATAAGATCACAAGAGATTTATGAATCTTCTATAGTTCAATGTCTCAATAAAAATTGAATACCTTGTTTGATGTGTATTACTAACCAATATAATATCTTGGATTGAACCTCACGGGGTTTTTGCTCTAAAGCTGAATGAAAAATTTCAGATGATGGAATTAATATTCCATAACACCACTAGCCATGGAAGAGAAATACATTGCTTGATATTATATTGCTATCATGGAGGTTGGTTGTTGGGATATTTGGGACTTGAAACGTCCTAGGAAACCAACCATATCTGAAGCTATGCAAGGATGAACCTAAAACACATAGTAAATAATAAACAATATATGCTAAATGAAACACATAAATATCAGTAAGGATATATTCGTTATAAGCCATAGAATACTTTATCAAAGTTATTTTTGTTAATTTGTCCCAAGGCCAAACAGCAACTCCGCCTATGCGAGTAGCGTAGCCGGTCCCAAGCCCGGGTAAAGGAGGAGGGTTGCGGTAGGTAGGCGGCCAGCGTAAAAACTTAGCCAATCTTATGATGAATTCTCTAAACTATTATAACGTTGGGACGTGCTCTC
>CAOGCB011466330.1:0-19147 GCA_948266635.1 Cnidoscolus chayamansa | reverse complement strand
CCCCTCCCCATGTTTTATTTTATTTTAAAATGTGCTTGCCGCCCGCCAGCTCTATATTACGTGGATTTTGCAAAAGTTGATGTATATAAATTTTCTTTTTTATATCTAAATACTAAATTTATGAATTTATTTTTATTATTTATTTAATAACTTCACTTAAGAAGATGCTTTGTCTGTATTCTGATGATCTTATTTATATTTACAGATTTTATTATTAAATTAACTTTTAATAATTATTACTATTATATTGATAAAATTGCTATAGAAGATTTCAATAAATAAATAATGCTAATAGCAAGCAAAAGTGGAGAGGCGAAGGCAGCATCTTAAAACGACAGCGGTTTTATAGAAATTCTTAACAAATCGCACTGGGGCCTCCAAGTTCTCGCCTACTCAATTGAGCTGTGCTTGGAAGCCGCTACGCAACCACGAAACTCCAAGAGCCAGCGGCAGCGCCGGACCTCGACCACCGCTCTAGTCACCATGTCCACCGTAATACGCAGGGCTGCTGCGAAACTCCGTCCCAAATATGTTTCTATACTTCGTAATTTGGATCTTCACAAGACCGAACAATATAGCACCCGGGTAGTATCTTCATTGAATGGAGCCACCACCGGTCTCTACGGATTCGATCAATTAACAACTCCCAAAGGCTTTCAACGATTCGTCGACGAAGCCATCGAGAGGTAACGTCTCTGATTCACTCAGTTTTATGTGTTTCGAGACCTAGAAGCTAAAAGCAAATGAGAAGCTGAGGTTCTGAATTTTTCAACTTTTTTTTTCCGTCGTATCTTTTTTTATGAGAAAGTGTTGCGAAATTGAAGGAATTTAAAATGTTTAACTTTGGTCGGTTTTGACAGTTCATTGTCCGAGTTTAACTGCAAACTTTGCATTCGTTTGGATGACTTCGAGAATTGATTTTGATTCTTATTTTAATGAATGCTAATTCGCAACAGGAAAAAAAAGAAAATGCTAAAGTATAAATTAAGCATTTTTCTGATTAATTTCCTTTGCAAAGCTAAGGTTTACAGTTATAGTTTTGTTTCTGTTGCTGCTATTTAAATTTTGAGACTGAGATTTGTCTTTTGCTAGGGCTGGGGAATTGGTCAATCGTATTTCTATGATGCCTTCATCTGCTGAAATTATCCAAGCCATGGATGAAATTTCGGACACAGTAAGTTCTGGGGTTAGCACAATTTTGCTTTTTTTTAGGATTACTAATTAATTTCATCCGTATTAATTTTGAGTGCTTTTGATGCTTGGTTTGATAGGTCTGCTCTGTTGTTGATTCTGCAGAACTTTGTAGACATACTCATCCAGACAGGTCTTCTTTTCCCACATCTTTCTTGTTTTGCAAATATGTCAAATTGAGTTGCATTACTTAATACTGCAGTGTCTACTATGATGTTTACTAGGGAATACATTGAGCAGGCTAACATGGCATCAATGAGGATCAACGAATATCTACATGTGAGGTGACCAGTGGTCTATTTGGTTTATTACCTAAGCACTTACTCATGTAATTGAATTTCTTTAATATTGATATTGATAAATTTCATTAGATATCTCTATAACAAATTTGTCTCTTTCCTTGTTTGCACTCAGCATCTCAATACGAATCATACTTTATATGCTGCTGTGAAAAGAGCAGAGCAAGATGGGCATTTGCTTACAAAGGAGGCTCATAGGGCTGCCCACAACCTACGCATTGATTTTGAAAAGGGTGGAATTCATTTATCTTCTGGTACACTTCCTGCTCTTGTTGGCTATATTCTCTGCCACAACTGTTTTCCAATTATAGGAAATTTCTGCCAATTTCCATTTACGGAATTTTGTTATTTATTTATTTTATTTCTTCTGTTCTTGCAGAGAAATTAGATAGAGTGAATCAGTTAAACATGAACATTTTTCAACTTTCTAGGCAGTAAGTGTGATATCATTTCTTTTGACGGTTCATTTGCTCATCTGTATCTTTGTGACACCATCTGTGTGTTACTTTTAAGTGATTTGATTATTTATCCTTATTTATATTATGGGACTTATCGGTCAGGTTTGGTGAAAATATAAGTATTGATCCAGGTCATGTGGATATATTTCCAGCATCCCGGCTCCCAAAACAGATACACCATCTTCTTACTCCCATTCATCGCTTCACATCAGGAGCTTCTGGAGGATCACTAGGGTCATGGAATCGCATGAAAGAAAAAGGATTTCGGGTAATAACAGAACCGCGGACTCTAGTTTCAGTTCTGCATTGGGCAGCAGATGATGAGGTACTTATCAATTTATCGACAACAATATTTGGTATACTTTCCTCTGCCCTTTTAAAGAAAGTTGCATTTTCCAGATTTTTTGATCTAGCTGCTAGGATTCTTCTCTCTTTTCTTTTTGCTATTATAAAATTTGAGCTGCTCTTTTTTGATGAATTGCACAAGTAACTTTTTAGGTTGGGGCATAGGGAAGAAATTATAGGTTTACTTGCTCGCTTAAATATGCCCGTTTTATCCTTGCTGTCATCTGGACTAATTTCTTTTGCCTGTATTTCAGGTTAGGAAGATGGCATATATTCAAGGGAACTCTGTCCCGCGTGCAAACCTCAAAGTTCTTGATGAGCTTATTGCTGCTCGCCACGAACTGGCTCAGGTTGTTTATCATATCATTTATCAAGTGTTTTGTGATTGTCTTTCACACATTCAGGCAGTTTGATTGTACTTTATGATGGTTTGATTTCAGCACATTTGGTTTCTTTGTCATGAAATCTAACTGAATGATGTAGATTTACCTTCTTGGGAAACTCTCTTCAAAATTTTCAGCAAGCAAGTTTGGTCTTTCTAGTTCATTTTGAGCCACATGATATCCAGGCTCCAATTTTGTCTTAGCTCGATTTGCTTTTCATTATCTAATGAAGATACGACAGTTGTTCAACAACTCATTAACGTGTCTACTTTTTTATATTTATCAGTTATCTTTTCTCCAATTTCCCACAATGTATATAATAGTGCATTTGCATCTCATATTTTCTTGCTCCTTGGAAGTACAGATAATGGGGTATAGATCTTATGCAGAATTTGTGGTTAAACAAAACTTGGCTTCATCACCCGAAGTTGTGATGTCCTTTCTCTGTGAAATGAGTGAGATAATCAGGCCAAAAGCTGATCAGGTATTATTATCTTTATGGACATACTTGTGAGCACAACAATACCTGCTTTCTTATTTTGGATTATGTTATAGTTTTTTGCACTTTAATGAGCACTTGATTTCTCTGTAGGAGTTTGAGACAATAAGAAGTTTTAAGAGAGAAAATTGTGGTCAAAGATGTATGGATCTAGAGCCATGGGATGAGGCATACTATACAGGAATGATGAAGTCTTTCGATCATAATTTAGACTCTTCAGTAGGTTATATGATTCTGTTTGTCCCTCATTTCATTTTTTATATGTATATTTCCTTCCAGATTATTGAAACCTAACTATTTTCACTTTTATATTTTGGGAATGTTTAATTTTCTGACATCCATTTTTTCCCTTTCGTCATTTCAAAGAAATCCAAGGATTTATGAAATTTTTTTTATCACTTTTTGCAGATAGTGGCATCATATTTTCCTCTGCGACAGTGTATTGAAGGATTGAAAGTACTAGTGAAGTCATTATTTGGTGCAACATTTCATAATGTCCAAATGGCACCAGGTGAATCATGGCATCCAGAGGTTCTTAAAATGTCCCTTCATCATCCTGAAGAGGTATATACATGAATGAGTGTGGAGTTGGGAAAGCCTTGTTATTGTCATTTTTCTAACAAATATTTAGATAATTCATAAAATCTTTTATTTAATGGACCATGTAAAATTTTCCTTCCATGTTTCCCTCCCTCCCACTTTCCTCCATCATGAAGAAGCTTTCTCCCTCTTGCTAAACGTAGCCTCTAGTAAATTGAGCTACATATAAATATTTACCATTGAATAATATGGTTGAAAATTGACAGAAAAAACAATTAAAAAAATAACATCTATCCTGAAAAATAGAAGGTCATGAGAAGGGTGTAATGAAATAGACCATCTAGCGGCAGCAACAATATTCTTGCAAAAAGAAGAATAACGGCCATTACTTAACGGTCAATAACGGCCTTAACCGTTACATAACGGCCTTAACCGTTACATAACGGCCATAATGGCCATTACACATGCAATTTTAAAAGACCTTGAAATAACGGCCTTAATGGTAACGGGAAGCCTTAAAACCTTGAAATATACGGCCATTATTTAAAACCATGCCATGGATGCATAAAAGGAAGCACAACCATTAGATTAGTTGTATAGTTGTTACAAGCCAATTGCTAATAGGGTAATGGGATTGAAGATGGTGCTAGAGAGTAAAGAACTTGAAGCAAACATACCGTGCAATTACATGCTTAGAGATCTAACACTAACTCATAATTAGTAGATAACTGCTTATGAGTCTAGACCACCAATAAGTAGAAACTTGAAGCAAAAGATTTGACATTGTAAAACCAAATAAAGATTTCTGCTTTGCTTAATAAGACAAATTATCTTCTAATATGCACCACATGATTCATTGACTCTGCCTTGTAAGGTTTGAGCATCTTCAGATTATGTATGATTTTAGATGTGCCATCCAGCATTATACATCGTGATTTAAAATTTTGTCATTTACTTCATATTTCAAATTTCTGCTCGTTATTGTTCAGCAATTTTCTTTTTATGTTTGCACTGTGGTAATACCTACAGATCCCCAAACAATGCTTTCACATTGTTTAATCAGATTGATGAATTATGCTTTTGTTTCAGGGCGATTTGGGGTATCTGTACCTTGATTTGTACTCCAGGAAGGGCAAATATCCAGGTTGTGCTAACTTTGCAATTAAAGGAGGACGACACATTTCTGAAACAGAATATCAGCTTCCTGTATGCTAGTAGATATTATCAACATTTTTCAACTTTTTGTTACCCATCCTGTTTTCCCTAATCTTACACAACAGTACTTTATAGTGACTGTCTATTAATTGCACTTTGGGGTTATGATTTTAGTTGGTATGTAAGCACATAATAAGATGTTCTGTACTGTTTTAATTATTAAGATTGTAGGGAAAATATAAAACTTATAACCAATTCAGAGTTCACCTACAGTTACAGTTCCTTGGGGTAGCTGCTGTATGGTGATCTACCTTTTTAAGTTCCAAAACTATCATGCTGGATCAATGACTTTCAATTTGTAGCCATCATATTGATGCTATTATTATCCTAGTATGTACAGTTAATTACTCAATTTTGTTAAGAATAAAGTTTAGATGAACGCATATATGTGAAGCATTCATTTATTTGTTTATTTTTTGTAACAGAGTTCAAGCATTGCTCTTTTAGTTTAATAAATGATGAATCTTAAAAATGGCTATCACCGTGGTATAATCCAAACTATTTAATACCTTGATTTATTTAAAGAGGGAGAGGAAATTAACTTGTTTTCCATTTAGCTTAATGAGGGAATGCATTTAGAGAAGGTTTTATCACAACATACTAGTTCATTAAAAGTTATGTCTAGGCTCTTTAGAGGTGTAACCTAGATATGATTATGAAGTTACCACTCTTATTATTGTATTTGATGTTTGTTTCTTGGATGAATAAAAGCTCATTGGATCCTATTTTACTTGCCTTAATTTTTGCTGCAGGTCGTGGCCCTTGTGTGCAACTTTTCAGGATCAAATAGTTCAAATGTGAGGCTTAATCACTGGGAAGTGGAGACTCTATTTCATGAATTTGGACATGCTCTTCATTCCTTGCTCTCAAGAACGGTAAAAGAACGTTTTTACCTTGCTGCAGCGAAAAAGAATCATACAGCCTTGTTCTTTTATTCACAACATCACATGATTATTCTTGTAGGATTTTCAACATTTTTCAGGTACTAGGGTGGTTCTTGACTTTGCGGAGACACCTTCAAACCTGTTTGAGTGAGTAGCAAATTTTAACTTGTACAATTTTTATCCTCCTTTTCTGCTGTTAGGATCAGCAAACTTTTTTTCATTGCTTATGGAGATCGTTACTAGAAAAGCTTAAAGGTCAAACCATTTTGAGCCAATAGAAATCGTATCAAAGTATAGTTGCAAGTATCCTATCATTGTTTTCAATTGAGTGTAGTGTGGTTTAGGCTATGCTCAATTTAGCATGGTAAACATCATACACATGATAATCTTCTGTAACTTTGTTCTAGTATATTTTTAGGTGATAAACCCTAACTTTCAGTGATTGCAGCAATTAGAAGAAAAGAGTAGAACTGAAAGAAAGAGAAGATAATGAACAGAGCGAGAAAGAGAGAGAATTTAGAGGAGGAGATTCTCAATTATTAGAAATTCTAGAACGGATTACAGTTGTCTCAACTCTTATACACGTCTTCCAGCCAGGACCAATTCCAATTCTCAGCACACTATTGTTGACTTTTCTAACTTCTCTTAACTGTCTACTAGATTGTCTTACAATTTTTATATTTTCTCTTTTGAAACGTAATATCTATCCATTTTAAGTCTTATTAATCGGGTAAATTTCATAGCTTGTTCCTGTACTTTAGGCTATATAATGGTATTATTCCTCAAATGAAAATTGAAACATAAAACCCCTCTAACTATGAATGATTATAACAATAAAATCCTTTCACCGCCTATAGACGGTTAGTAAGTCATTTGCTAACTTGGTTTTATCCACGTGGCAAATAAAAAAAACAAACTCTTTTTAATTTTCCACATCAGCCCTTTCTTTCTTCTTTATATTCTTTTCTTTTTTCCTTGCATCCACCGTTTTTTTCTTTTCTTCAAGTACTTGGACTTTCTTCCTCCCCTCCCCTCTTCGTTTTTCCAGATTTGCGCTATCTATTTGTTTTTGTTTCTCTCAACTTTCTTCCTTTGAAAATTCAAGGATAATGTTGTTACAATATTAAAAGTTGAAGGAAAAACTGTACATTTTTAAAAATTGAATGACAATGGTGTATTATAATTATGTGTTGAGTTATGCCTTTTTGCTTCTTAAAAGTTCACTATCAATATACAAAAATCTTGGTCCTCCACCACGAATGTGACGTCACAAAACCACTATAAGTTAGATTTAATTCAATATAAGTTAGGTTGATTTAATTTAACTCAACTTAAGTTAAATTAATCAGCACTTCAAAAAGATTTAATTCAAGGGTGGCAGGGGGAATGCAACTGGTTACTGGCTCGCAAGAGGTTGCACAGACCGGAGATGTTGCGTTCGGTGGGTCGGGCGTTGGCATGAGTGTGGCTGTGTTGTGCTGCTTTTTGTGTGCACTTTTGTTGCATAGAGAGGGAAGAAAGAAAACAGGGAAGAGAGAGAAAAAAAAATAAAAAGCTGATGTGGAAAATAATTTAGAGTTGATGTGTATCTTTATTTGTGTGGATAAAATCACATCAGCAAATGACCTATTAACCGATTATAGGGGTGAAAAGAATTTTATTGTTACAATGATGCATAGTTGCTGGGTTTTATGTTTTAGTTTTCGTTTGAGAGACGTTACTGCTACATAACTTAAAGTTCTTCAGAGACAAGCTATAAAATTTACCTCTTATTGTTACCATTCAAAGGAAAACAAACAATTTGTTTCTTAGATGCGTACGTACAAGTATTTATGCATGTGTGTCACCAATGAAATAATCATGTAGCATTAATGGGAGTTGACCTGATGTGATGTTGGTGGTATCCTTAGGTACTATGCGTGGGATTATCGAGTCTTGAGAACATTTGCCAAGCACCATTCAACCGGTGAAACGATACCTGAGAAGTTGGTGAAGTCAATGCAGGGTGCGAGAGATATGTTTGCAGCAACTGAATTGCAACGCCAGGTTTACTTTGTAGGCCTTGAATAAATTAGCTTATGATGCTTTAAGCACATATTAGTATCATTTTTTTGAGGCACAAAACAAATTTATCCTATTTTGTGTTCTTATTTGGTATTCATTAGGTGTTCTATGCTTTGGTTGACCAAACTCTTTTCGGAGAACAGCAAGCCTTGCCCAGCAATACAAGTTCTATTGTTGCAGATCTTAAAAGGCAGTATACCAGTTGGAAGCATGTAGAGGGTACACACTGGCAGATCAGATTCAGTCATCTTGTAAATTATGGTGCAGGTGTGTGTTGACCAAAGATCATATGATGGTTCTATTTGTGGAATATTAATTGTGTGTCCATGTGTGGTAATCAAGCCATGCCGTTGAAATTTTATTCGAGAATATAACAAAGCTCTTCCCAATATGCTTATGGTACAAAGACTAGGAATAGATTAAAATGTTATCTAATGAGAATTTTGTTGGATATGTTTAGGTTACTATAGCTACTTGTATGCTAGATGTTTTGCTGCAACCATATGGAAGAAGCTATGCCAGGAAGATCCACTTTCATTAAGCACAGGAGCTTGTCTAAGAGCAAAGTTATTGCAGCATGGTGGAGCCAAAGAACCCAATGAAATGTTGAATGATCTAGTCGGAGAAGGGATTGTTAGAAATTGCAATGAAGGAATAGTTCCTGACATGACGGGCATTATGGATGAGTTAAGCCTGGTGGAAGATCAGCGTTTGCGACACCGTTTGTAATCAACCTTTTAAGGTAGAAAGTAATCAATGTTATAGAAGAGAGAAAGCCAATTTTAATTTTAGTATAATGGCGCTGGAGGGAATTCATTTAGGTAATTTTGTTCTGGAAAGGCAAGGCCTAATCAATATGCTAATACTCCCAATCAGTGTGTTTGATTGTATTGTTTCAAGGCCATTGGCCCACTTCGGAAGCCATCCTTACGGACCGTCTGACTTGTGTATTCTTTTCACGATATGTTGTAAAGAGCTTTGGAGAAAGAGAAAAAAAGACTTACGAAGAGGTTTTAACTTTTGAATTGGATCGTTGGTCGGATAGCTTTAATCGGAATTGTCCAATAAAACCTATTTGTTTATGTAATTAGATTAATTTTCTATCTGTTGACTCTTAAAATTTGATTGGATGTTTATTTAATTATTCAACTCCTTTCTTTTAAATCTTTTCCTTGGCACGTGTTGTTTTTCCTTGTATGCCTCCTATCCCAATACGAATTTATGAGCCTTGTATCAATGTCTTTATTCCCCCACCCCCATCGTAGATATAATAAATTTGTACGTTTGGAATTAAATTTCTTAAAATTTAATGATTATATATAAATTTATCTATTTTAATTATAAATTATATAAATTTTAATTTAAAAAATTAAAAAATAGCTTATTTCTCCTCGTTTCTTACTTTCTACATTTTTCTCTCGTTTTGGGTAAGACCCAACTTCGATACTCCAGCTAGACATCCCCTTAGCGCCTCTTATCACCCTCCACTTCCCTTTAATTGGACAAGAGTGTTCTTTTGTTTGAAAAACATGTTTTCACTGTACAACTCCACAGCCACCCGCTTCTCTATGTACTATGAAATGCTTAATGCTAGAATTTTGCTTTCTGCTACCTCTACCCATTGGCAAATGATTGAATTCACATCTTCGGGTTTTTCATCATGGGGACAGTGGCCTGAAAATTTTGACCAATTTTTATGTTATTACTTGGCAAGAATGTTAGGAACGAACAACCACTTACTGACAGGGCAATGAAATTACCAGCATCCAGTTCCCTAATTGCTACTCCAGAACAATGCTCCTTGAGCATGGCCACTTTGGACTTTGAGTCAGATATAGGATCTTTCATTCCCTAGTAGTAAATAAATGGATCAATGGCAACACATACAAGCAACCAATTGCAACTGGACTATCAAGCAACAGAAAAAAAAAAAAGGAGGAAAAAGGAAATTATTTGTTTCCCCAGAATGCAGAGTTACCTGTATGATTAGAACCTTTTCCTTGAGTTCTTTCAAGAGATAATTAAGCGGAAGTGAAAGGTTCAAACTGAAAATACTTTCCAGGACCACTAGTACACCGGGATCAAAGGACTGTCAATGTATTGCATGTTAAGGTGAAGACTTGAACACATAATTTACTGAGCCTAACAGAGTAGTATAAGTTTTGTCAACATATTTTCAGTAGTAAAGAGGATACAGCTCTTAGCATTTCATTAATAAGCCAATCATCAGCTCTCTCTGTCTTCTGCAAGTTAAGAGGCTCGAAAATCAAAACCATTTGACATATTTAGTTGCCACTTAAGAACATTTAAATGTGGAGTGAGATGAATGCTTACCGTTGGGTAGTAATCTTTCATTATTGTTCTCATGTTCAACCTCAAGTAAAGCAAAAGGAGTTGAGCACCCAGCCGTCCAACCACTGAAGTTTTCCTCTCCTGAAAACAAGTGACAATGAAATATCCGAAGACCATCTTATTATTTTTTTTATGTGAACTTACATCCTGAATTTGAGTAATTAAAGCAAAGGAATAGCTCAGGTTTCTGGGTTGGCACTCTAATTAGCAATAAAATTGCTTAGGGTACACAACCAGCCAAAAAATATCTCAAAGTGGATTTAAAATTATTTTAGCAAAACTTCCAAAAGAAAAACTTAATAGCTAATGGATCACATTATCAGTTTAAATTGTCTTAAAAAAAAAAACAAATCTATTAGAATAGTGCATTAGGTAATTTGTGGAAAGAGTAACTGAGCAAGGTATACAAACTTTGGAGAATTGTAGATAACCATATCCTGGAATAACATCCCCAGCACTGTTTATAAGGATCGCTGACTTGACCAAAGCAGGCCAAAAACATGCAACAATAGATGCAAAATAGCCTGGAAATAGACACAATAACTAGTTTTTAGTAGTGGACTGGTAAATTAAGGCAAACAAATAGTCAGACACATAATGGAACTCAGCACATACCACCAACGGAGTTCCCAACAAGATGCACCGGCTCACACACAACTTCAATTATAAAATCTCTGAGCAATTCAGCCCACAGAAGTTCAGTGTATACAACATTCGGCTTTTCTGATTTGCCAAATCCCAAAATTGTGATTGCCCAAACTTGGTTTCCACCTTTAGATATATCATGTATGTTCTCACGGTAATGCTCCAAAAATGCACCAAAACCATGAACAAGGAGAACAGCAGGACCTTTATGACCAACAACTGTATACTGAAATATGAGCAATCACAATCACTTCTAGAACTTGCTATAGGAATGTATAATCTATACCTGGAAAATATTTCTTCAGAATAAAATGAATGTCTCTTTGTTCAACTTGGAAAAGTTGATATTTAAGCACTATAAAATAAGATGCAGTCTGTACGAAGAATCAGCAAGGAATTGATTTCTCAACAATTTAATCAGTTGTCAATAGTGAACCTGTATTAGATAGCCATTCCATCGCCATATTCGAATAGGATATATTCCTCCATCACTTATTTGACCTTTTAGAGCCATAAGCCAATACCACTGTCACAAAGTTCAATTGAAATTCTTCAAAACAGTTGCATAAAAAATGCAGGTTATGGAGAAAGAGAGAGATTAGACAGAATTAGATAATATTTATAAGAAACTGTAAAGCAGGGGGGCAAAAAGAGTAACATGTCGTAATTCACAAAAGCATGTATATCATAGACGCAAAGCAGCCAATAGTAACACCAGAATACCTCCATTGAGCATACAGCATCAGCTGCTGCAGCAACAGTGGTTGCTGAATATCCTAAGGGTGATAGAAATCCAGCATTTCGTTCCTTCTCATATTTTATTGCTTCATAATAAACTCTCCTTCTGGATATAATCCCAAGACAAAGTGCAGGACCAAATAACGCAAGAAAAGAAGCCCCATCCCTGCTTTCAGCATTCCTTAACTTCTCATGTACCCTGATACAAAATCAAGCCATAAAATTATTTCCACTAATTTTAATTGAATATCAATAGAAAATTTTTAATATTCAAATATCATCCTCGAAATTTATTTTCCAAAATCACACTGCAGAAATACAAACCTACTTCAAACAGAGTTTAAAGATCGAGACCAAGGACCCAGCTGCATTTCTCTTATAATACAACACTTCCCACACTAAGTTACATATATAGTGAGAGAGAGAGTGTGTGTGTGTTTGTGTGATGTTGGATAGGGAAATATGAAATTTCAGATCAGAAAACATGAAAAGCAGAAAATTTTTGAAGAGTGCAACATGTAAACCATAGAGAGACTTGTAATACTGCATGCCAACTCAGTGTTCCTTATTCTATGCTGTGCTGCAATTCATTAGGATGATTGTAATCTTCTTCCAGATGGTAAGCATCGGACATTCATAATGGTAAAAGCAAGATTGAAGATTTTTTTAGTAAACTGAGAACAAATGCTTCTGTTTCATGGACAGACTACTAGTATAACGCCAACAAAAAAAATGGATGAATAAAAATGTATATTTTTCATCATAATTGTAAGAACCCCTACTGGTAAATGAATCAAATAAAACCACATACTCTTGCCAATCATCTCGAGCTGTTCCCTCCAAATATCTCAAGTATGCAGCCAATGCGTTCAGTATGCTCTTCGTCCCACCTCCCACAACATTTTGGTTCTGTGTGACAAAAACAGATTTATCCACTCTCCTCCTCTGACTTTGCTTTACATTCAAATTATTTATATCTGTTTCCCTCAACTTTGACTGTTTCTTCTGCAATACAGCTTCAATTGACATCCCCTTAATCAAAGTCCAGTTTTCTTTCAATTTCAAAGGATTTTCATTCATAAATTTCTTCAACTCATCCAATGTGGGAAGAGTACCTGGTTCATGGTTCAATCACTATTCACCTTAATGTTCATCAAACTTTCATAGTGAAAAAACTTTGAAAAAGAAACCACTTTCTTTCTCTTTTTTTTTTCAATCAAGAAGATTTACTGAAACCTTAATGTTCATCAAACTTTCATAGTGAAAAAACTTTGAAAAAGAAACCACTTTCTTTCTCTTTTTTTTTTTCAATCAAGAAGATTTACTGAAACAAGCATTAGCAAAGGTTTCAACAGATTGGAAACTTACCCCATTCCAATTCCAATGCTGCACCAGGTAAGGTTGGGGGAAGAAGAGGTGAGGTTATGGGCAATTCAAGTTTCTTGAAGTCAACGTATGACGCAGCTAAGTCCTTTAGATTCTACAAAACATAAAAATGCACAAAGTAGAAGTGATATTAACAACACCGTCATATAAACAGTAATCGGAAAAAAGGCAGAGATGATACCTTAATATCATAAAATGGAGTCTGCCACAGCATCAGCTTTGGATTCCTCTCTAAAAGAGGCGACCTTACTAAGGTTTCTTCAACAATTTCCATTATCTTGTGCAGGTGATACTCTACCTCCTTTTCTGCAAATATATGGGTAGCCTTCACCTGTTCCAATTATCCCAGTGATAAACTTAGCGAAAAAAGCATATGGTTCTTTAGGTTTCTCTTCAAAGCTGAACCGTAAATATCATCAAAATAAGCAAATCTGACAAGTAATAACCTCCTGTATAAGATCTCTTACAACATTCTCCACATTCCCAAACCTGATCATCAAATTAGATCCCTGGTCCTTTAGGGACTTCCTTAAATCTTCCAGAGAAAAGAGAACAAGCTCTAGCATTTCATCAGAATAACCTACACAAATTTTCAATAGAATCACTATAACTCATTTCCAATGGAAACTTTATGCATTAACAAGAGCATCTTACATCCGAGGCATAGCAGGTGTACTACCTAACTATAGTGAGCTCCATCTACTGGACAATTTATTGGCCATATTAGTTATAACATAATCAAGCAGTTGCATGAAGCCTTGTTCATTATGTTCCAAAGACAGCAATCAAGTTTCATAGTCCATAAATGTTCAATCACATAGATTTCAGTGTAAGCCAACAGGCCGGCAAAATTAAGAGCCGTAAATAGAAAGAAAGTAAGCAAGTAACGAGGAAGACTCACAAGAAAGAATTCGGTGATCGAAGACATAAAGAGGAACTAAGGAAGGATATTTAGAAGCTTCTACAAGGCCAGGGTGATCATCGATGCGAAGATCCTGCTTGAACCAGAGAATCGCGGAGCCACCACTGCGACTTCCGCTTGTTGTAGTAAGAAGTGCTTGTGCAGAGAGAGAGCAAATGCATCGGTTTCTCCGGGGAAAAGAGGTGAAGTTTGGCGTGTAGGCAATTGAGAGAGAGCAGGGGAAGAAGAGGAGAGCCATGGGACGAAGATTGAGAAGGATGAAATGCAGAGTCCATGAGCAGTGAAGATGGAGAGAGAGAGACAGGGGGGTTTTAGAGTTGAGTGAAGAGAGAATCTGAAATTGTGGAGGAGAAAAGATGAAGCGATTTTGTTGAGGAGAGGAACGCACCACGACTCCCTTTTTTGAGTTTATGCTTCTGCTTTGTGGTTTGCGCTGGGCTCTGTGTAGAACTCTGAGACTCTGCCAAATCTGGGTGGGGCCTACTTCCGTATACAATTTCCATTTTGTGGAGGACATAAGTGGAATGAAAAATAAAAGAGTGGCTTAATCATGCTATTTTAAAAATTACTGGGGAGACAAATGATATAACCGAAAATCACAAAGCCAAGCTTAGTAAACGGCAAATAACGGGAATTCACCTAACCGCCTAAACTAAAAATGGCGCTACAAATCCACTTGCCTTCTTCTCTCACCAAAAATTCCTATCATCATCTTCTCCAATCTCCTCCCCTTCTATGTCGATCCAGACCCAAATTCAGAATCCAATCCCAAAAACCCACCACAAACACTGAATCTACTAACGACTCAGCCACACCCAAGAAATCCACTCCGCCTGCGCTAGGGTTTGGGTCATCATCTCCTGTGGCTCCAACTAAGGCAGGTCCCAGTACTGTGAGTGGTAAGAAGAAACAGTGGGGTAAAAAAGAGAGGGCCTCCATAATTAGGCGGGTACCGGTTGAGAAACCAGCATTTGTAAGCCAAGCGGACGAGGCAAAAGCTAAGGAACAGAGCAAGAACGAGAGTGCCTTTCTTCTTGCTTGGTTGGGCCTTGGTGGGATCATTCTGGTCGAGGGAATTGTGCTTGCTGCATCAGGTATGTATTAACATTGGTTTTTGGTTGCATGTTGGAAATTTGTGGGCTTTATTAAAATTGCATTTTGTGTCATTTTTTGTTAAAAGAATTGGAAGTCGGTTGTGTCACTTGATAGTTTGATTAAATTTGGCCAGAAATTTCAAAAGTATTCTGCTTAATATAGTTAAATTTTAAATGGGATTTAATGTCTGAAGTAGCCATAGTCTCGAATCTTCGAAACCTTGATGAACTCTGGATTTTCTAATTTCGAAGTGTGACTCGGAAATTTTGGAAGTGTATTAGCTGCATTGTAACTAAAGCCAACCAAGTACTTCTTAGACTTATCAAGTTATTATGAATGTTCCGATGCTGTTTGGAATCTTGTCTTCGTCATCCTTTATCTACTCTAATATAAGGTCATTACAACTCAAGCTCATTGTCTGTTTGTTTCAGAATGGGCTCAGTGCTATAGTTTAAATTAGCACATAGAACTTGTTAAGTACTGTGGCAAAAAGGCAAAACTGTTCAAGCAGCAGATACAACATTAGACGTGTCCTAATTTCCTTATGAATTTTCCAAATTTTGATGCCAATAGAAAAGGGAGAAGAATCAATGTTTTAACTACCTCAAGTTAATAAATGATTTTTTTTTTCTTAGCTAATTTAATGTATACCAAAAATAGGGGAAATCTTTCTAGTTTGAATTTAATGCTATGTCTTATGATGTTTCCAAATTCTGAATTGAACTTGGATATATTTATATCCACAGGCTTCCTACCTGACAAATGGGATGCATTTTTTGTGAAGTATCTGTACCCTTCTTTCACCCCCACAGTCTTCTTGTTTGTTGCTGGAACTGTTGCATACGGAGTGCTCAAGTATCTGCAGAATGAGGAACTTAAAGACCAAAAATAATAGTTTCTGTATAGTAAGCAAATATTTCCTGTTGTATGAGGAGCAATTCTTATATATAGATGAGTATTCAATGTGTTGTTTCTTAGGCTATAATTTGACATACTGTTAATGAAGATGTATTTATGAGAAAAATATCATCACTTCTATCTGCAAGAGGAGCCTTCATTTAAGTTACTGAAATGCCATCATTGCCTACTGAAGCAAACACGTGTGTCTTGTATATTTTCACGGTCATTCATATTATCTCATATTGATTCTCAATCAATCTTTCAGGTGAGGCATGCATTATCAATAATTGGCCTTTTTATTTATTTATTGGAATTAGATAGCATATCTATAACATGATTTACTCATATTGAAGGTAGAAATTGATTTGTTTGAATTATTGACTAGTTCGCTCTTTTTCTTACCATGCTTTTCACTTTTGACTTTTTCTTTGTTCTTTTCCTCTGGTTGGAAGTGAGCCATTTCATGTTCATGGACTTCAGTCCACTGTCCAAGATTGAAGCACACTTCTTTGAGTTGGAGTTGTTTTAAATATGTAGTTTAAATAGTTGTAAATTTCATGAGAATGTTACGAGTGTATGCTAACATAGAAGCCTCACCATGTCAAGGTATATTATCTTTGTTCTCATCTTGGACATAGAAGGTTGTGGACAAGTAAAATTGCAAAGGGCTTCTCTTCTGGCATAGATGAGTGATGCTGTCTACACCACTATGCATTATCTAGAAGAAGAAAGCATAAACAGACTACTTGTTGCAAAATCTGTATTTTGATAAGCTGAATCGTCTGCTTGCCAGTTGCCACTACTTAAAACTAAATGCACAGGCCAAACAAATCTTAGAATTTTTTTGGTTCTTGATTAAGTGAGGGTGTTGGATTTCACTAACTTGATATTTCTTAAATACTTTATGGCATGATGTACATTTTTTATCATCACCTTTAGTAAGTTGTAGCAATGCTGGCTTTACTTGGCAAGCCAGATTATGTGAAACAGAAGTTCTGGACCAAAATGGAAGATGGCGCAAATGCTAGGATTTGGTCTAATAATAAATCGTCTTGTTTAACTTGATATTTCTTAAATACTTTATGCCATGCATGTACATTTTGTATTATCACCTTTAGTAAGTTGTAGCAATGCGGGCTTCACTTGTCAAGCTAGATTATGTGAAACAGAAGTGCTGGGCCAAAATAAAAGATGGCGCAAATGCTGGGATTTGGTCTAATAATGGATTGTTTTGCTTAATACTCCACTGGGTATACTGCATTTATCTCATTATAGCAGAGATGAGCATGACTTTTTTTTTCCATTATTAGTGAAAATACTAAAGCAAATTTGAGCTGAAGTTCTCAATGTACCTTGGATGTACAGAATCGTGGCTTTTGCTTAACTTGTTTGCAATTATTGAGCCAAATGTGATGGTTTCAGAACAGCATGAAATTCTGTTTTCTTTGACATTCATCAGCACTGGTTGTTTAGATTTTATTTATCCCATTGTTGAAGTTTTCCCATTAATACTAAAGAGTAAAGACTGACATGTTGAAATCGGTCTTTTAAGTACATCTGTTTCCAGAATTTGTAAAGATGTGGAAAGGCTAATTTACTGATGTTGATCTCAGGGAACTTCATGCCTTTGTAGGCAGGTGCCATTGCCAATTCATTCTTTTTCTTTTCTTTTCTTTTTTTCTTTTCAATTTTTCAGAGGATCAAATACTGTCTCACGATAAGGTCATCTTAAATGCGGCTATGCCATACTTGAACATTCATAAAAAGGTCCTTTTTGGTATTTTAACAGCAAATTGTTAATGTCATATTTCAAGAATAGTAATCATTCAATGGACAGTGTCTCTATACGACTATCAGATAGATACTTCTTACTCCACTATTGTTGCATATCTTTTTGAAAATAAAGGAATTGCCATCATTCTTTCTTTAAATGGTTATATTACAATACTGATCTTGCTGATGAATTTTGTAATTAAGAATTTGCTGGAACTAACTTTTTACGGCAATTTCCAGTAAGTTCACTTTTGTTCTTGTACGACAGTCATGCTTGTGCAGCACATGAAGTAAAGGAAAAGAAAAATAGTGGTAAAAAATGTGACGACCTTTAGTACAATATTTTCAAGTTAAATGAACTTCATATCACAAAATTTAGGCATTTCCACTTGGACACTGTTAAGAGTTTGATGAGGTAGCAAGTTCATTAGCAACAATGGGCACCGATTATACCAGTTTGAGAGGATCCAAGGAAGATCTAGTTGGTGTTGTAGTCTCTTAATGGATGAAAATTTTTCTATGATTTCAGACATATGCTACTATGTAGACAAACATTAAATCCTCTCATGTAGAGTTTATAATTATGAGGATAGACAAACATTAAATTCTCTCAGGATAACACTTTTTTTTTTTTCACTTTATAATGCTAATAGATTATTGGAGGCAGTGCAGTTGGAGCCTTATCTGCACATCTTCAAAACTCTTTTGAGTGGTTTTTGTTACTTTTTAACCTCAAGTGATCAAAATTTATTTTTCTTTTTATTTATCTTTATGTTGAATGTGAAATTATCTAAAGTCGTATATTGTAGTGCCTCTCTGGAGGGGATATTATTTAGTTTACCGCATAGCTGGTTCAGATTGGTAAATGAATTCAATGCAAGAGCTCTTTTGTGTCCCTTCATCAAATTGGTGTGAAAATTAGATGACATGATCCGTAGAGGCAATTATTGCTTTTCTCCTTTGCATATCTTCCATTTTCAATGCTCATCAATTTGCACCAACTCTTTCTTCACTCTCTCCCCCCCACCTTTTAACTTTCCTATCTACTGATTCATTCAAAATTTATATCATTGATATCAATGAAACATTACTCTTTAATTAATTTAAATATATATATATTAATTAATTTAGTTCTCTTTAACTATTTTTACTAACAATGTACTATAAATATAAATTTTAATATTGTTAAAATTGAAAAATAATAATAATCAAATTAAGACTGAATTAGAATGTTGGGAACAAGGACTGATGATCTCCTGACTGTAAGGCCATCTCCAACCAGCACCTATTTGGTGCAAAAGCACAAAATAGGTGCTGGAAGGGTGCTCCAATGGAGCACCAAAAACAAGCACCTATTTGGTGCAAATCAATTTTTTGCACCAAATAGGTGCATTACTATTCATGCACCAAATCACTATTCCACTAATTTTTATTAATTATTAATATAAATTTATTAAT
>CAOGCB011466109.1:0-12247 GCA_948266635.1 Cnidoscolus chayamansa | reverse complement strand
TACATGATCAACGGGAGATTGAAAATAAATATAAATGAGCCATATCAATCACAAGAACAATGCTAGCGTAGAAAAGATAACAGAATAAGAAACTGAAAATGAATCATGCACCGCCCACCGGAATTTATCATGCAGTGTACTGCACTGTAAGCCTCATTGATCGCTAAAGCTTGAAATCTGATACAGAGAACAATCGAGTCAATAATAATTGGGTTGCAAGGGGGAAAATTTGAATGCTCACAATTTACATATTTCTTATATGCTCTCTGAATTTTCTACCCTAAAAAGAGGGCGAAGTTCATTGAAAGGCCACTTTGCAGAACACATAGAAAGAAATGTGCTATCTCAGTGTCACCGTAGCATATACTTCCATGCAAATTATCTGTACCATCTAGGCTAACCAAGCAGAAAGTTGAACACATCACTCAAGGAGATGATCCCTTCTACACGCTTGCTACCAGCCTCTACAATCAAAAGTCTCCTTACACCTGAAACCAACAAAGCAATTAAGGAAAACGTATGCCTGAGAAGTGTTGCAACATTTAGTTAAAAGTAAATAATAGATAAAAGGCTAAACTAATACTAAAAGTACCAGGGTTTGCCAATCGCTCCATCACTTTGTGCAAAGGATCAGATCCCAAACACATCTGACATCTCTGTCCATCGTAAAATCCATGTGGTGAATTTGCATCTTGACCCAATTGCAATGCCTAGTAGAATAGGGAGGCCAATAGAGTGAGTCTTTCCATGCATAGATATAGATTTTATATGTTCTATATTTTCTACTGTTTACTTTCTTAAGTATTATAATTAAATATTATTGTTATTATAAGTATTTTAATAAAGACTATAAGGACTCAAAGCTCAAGATTAACAATAATTAATTTCTTTAAACTTGTTCCTGATAATATTATATAATAATATTTCTATATAATAATGCATTTCTACTTAAATTATATTTTATATTTTTATATTTATATAAAAATTATATAAATAGCTATATGTTATTATAACATATATAACTAGATATGGACAAGTCCAATACGATCACCTTACTGAGCAAAATTCTATTTTTTTTATTTCAAGAAATGTTAGATCTATTTACTCTACTATTAACCTAGCCATATCTAGTGTATCATAAGGGATTTACCTTTTTTATTTATTTATTTATTCCTACGGATTGGATCATAATAATTCTTGAATATTCAACTCCAGGGATGAATAGAAACAGAAACCTTTATTGGTTTACCTCTTAATTTTTATGGAGATAATGGATCTTTCTATCAAAAGATCAAAATGCACATACTAATAATAAAATGAAATGCATTTATTGTTCTTGTAACTTCCAATGTTATAAATGGTCTCCTGACTTAATACTACCTTTGACATAAGGTTGCTGCAGGGTCTGAGTAGGTTGGTTGAAGCCATTCAAGGATGTCTGTACAATTGCAAGATAATGAAGTTGTATAAAGAAATTCTGAAAATTACCTGATGAATACTGATTTCATCAAGATGAATCCGTGCATAGGCTTTGTCTTTTGCCAAAGCAGTGATATCACTATCAAGATAAAAACAGAAGGGTGTCACTGGCTTACCTGTACATCAATAAACATTATAGAAAAGAAAACAAAGAAATTTACCTTCTTGAGTATATGTCTAAGAGTGAATCGTTTTCATCCACAATTGGTATTGAACTGACTTCAGCTGCAATAGATCATATAGGAAAGTGAGAAAAATGTTGCATCACATCAGCTGGAGAAGTGAGAGAGATCTGAAGTTATGATATCCTTTCTAGATGTTGATTACCCTGAACTAACAGAGATAGGGCATCACCAAGAGAAGCATTTGGTCGCAACATGGCAAATGGCTGCACATTTGATTCCCCAATTTTTGGAACCCATGTACCTAGAGGAATTTTACAAATTGGTTGTTGAAGAACAGGCAAGGAGCTAGCAGAGTGCCTAAAGTGCCTGCATATACCTGGAATTTAGGCACACGTGTCAGTAAATATGTTAAAACCCCCAGGAAACAAACCAAGCAAGCTTACATTTTAGTATTCCTGACAGAGAAGCAAGATGTAGCAGCTGAGGAAATGAACCATCCCGTGAAGAAGAATGAATAATGGGAATTGTCGATACTTGGTTTTGCAAAATTTTCAATGCAACATCTTTCAAGGAATCGTATGGCCCAGCCTGCATATTACAGGAGTTGTTGATAATAACCTAGTGATGTGACTGATTGCAAGTACCAGACAAAAAGGACAAACTACAAAAAGGCCTGTCTCAAGCAATTCATTTATTGCATCATATCCACAAACATAATTATGAATGTACAACATAGCCTAACATCTAAATGAGCGGTTCGGGCCAAATGAACAAAAATTATTGAAAACAGCCGTCTTATTTCTGTCCTTGAAAATGCAAGCACACCAAGTGCTTAAAAAAATTCCTAGAACTTCAGAATTAAGAATGATTAGTACTCCAGCTATCCTTTTCATAAATGTATTTGGAATAGTTTATTTTGCAAAATTGTGCAGGTGATCACATGCATATGGGAATAATTTACAATCACCCTTCAAGCCTTTGTCATGTAAGATGCAGAAAAATAATAAAGCACAGGAGATGGATTTGTTTGTTATCCAGATTAGCTTGCAAGGAATCTCTGAAGCAACTTACATGGATGAGATTTCTAGGATATGCTCTCCCACCACCATCAATTTGTCTATTAAGATGTAATTTTCCTTCCTTCCATGCTGATATAGTATGTGTCTCTAATTCTTCCTCTGTCAAATTTGATCCATTGTTTCCCAGCTGAAATTCATGCTTTTATAAATGTTTAGAACCTCAAGAAACACAATAGGGGACATATACAAGAAAACAAATTGATACTCTTATAACTCTAGCTTCACATCTTATAAGGAGTCAAGGAAGCATGTAGTGAAGATTCAACAAGTGTCATACGCAAGCATGAGTGGTAATTTAGTACAAGCTTATGTTACAATCTGAAAGTTAGAAAAGCATTGGTAATGAAAGCATGAAAAGAATAGAAAGAAAACTATCAAATATTCAACTTATTAACCACTCTTCCTTTGAGCTTGTAAAACATAAACTGCATCATTTAGGCATTTGGGGCTGCAACGCAACTGAATAAACCTTTTGAAGAATCATTGCAAGTATGGACAATGTAGAGATGATTTCTCCAGTGATATCAAAATATGACATCCAAAGGGAGTTACAGAGAGTGATGATACTGTAAACTACACTTTCATTGCCAAATTAACATGAACTTTCACAGGCAAATGGTTAAGAAATAGCTATATTTTTATGAATTCTTTTCGGAAGCAACATCTCTCTGACTATAGATATAAGCAGAGAAGATAATATTCCATATATAAGCACAGGAAAAAGCACTGAAAACATCAATAGAGTTGTGGCTTTGTCTTTTACCAAGATATGCATCTTTCTAAACTAAAACAATTACTTTCTAAATCTTTTATCATTATTAATAAATACTTCTAAGAATATGAACTCCAATTCTCCTTGGAAGTCATAGAATACGTTAGCACTGGAAAAGAATAGCAAAATACACACCTCCCTCAGAATCAAGATGAAGTCTAAGGCACTGAGAACTCCAACAAACTGGCCCTTCAGGAAGTCCCAAAGAGGAGCCAAAGGGACACGCTGAAAGTATTAAATCAGAAAATATGAAAAACAGAGACAATATCAGCAACATATATATGTTGCAAAAACATAAAAGAACTGAAGAGACGACTAGACAGGGAAAGTCAGTCATATATAAGATTTTAAGGCAGTTAAGGTTTTCTATATGAACAAGAAAACCCACTTGTTGCATGTTTTGGACTGATGTCTGTAGAGTAGATATTCACCTGTTCATGGAGAATATGGAACGCTTGCTTAACTGGTAAATTAACATCCAAGGCAATGACCTATAACATTAACACAATGCGAAGAAGTTCAGCTCCACAAAGTGAAGTAGTTGAATCCAAATGAACAACTAAATAGCTACAAAGAAGGCAAAGAATTCAAACCTTGCCTGACTCGGGAAGCAGCTCATATGCAGTATGTGTGGACAAAAATGCAGAAATACGGTTATGAGAAACCTGGAAATCAGCTTCTGGTACCCTTGAGATTGCTTCCTGTGAAGAATCACCATGTAATTTGAACTGAATTTTTGTGGCAAAATAATATATATGGAGAAATAGATACAAAACAACTACAATTACAAAAGAACCCTTTCCTCATTTATTTCACAATTTTAAGATCCTGAAAGACTTCTGCAGCCAAATATCATTCCCTCTGTAAAATTCACAATTCTAACTTCCCTGCTGTCCATAGATCAAGAACTTTCAATTTAAAGAGAAGTGTTCCTATGTCAATGCCACTTGCATTGCTCTTGCAATAACTTAAAAACATGGAAGGGGAGTCAGAAGCAGGTTTAAGGAACAGAAGGGAGCCAAAGCAAGAAATTTGGAAGTCTTGGTAGAACTAGTCTTTTTTTTGTTGCATCTCTAATTCTCTATTTCTTGCTTCTGCCCCTCCTTTTCCCTATTAAAAGATTGCTCCTCCAAGAAAATCTACTGACATGATATTCTTGCAGGCATGACACGTCTAGAGTGAACCATGTATATATAGAGAACAAACAAGATATTGAAAATGATGGAAGTTATATAAAGTATAATAGATTTACACATCTAAAAGAAATTGTAACTGAACCTTGTTACAGAGATGAGAACCAAGCAATACTTGGAAAATGATTATAAATACTCCAAAAATCAGGATGATGCAAATAATGGAGATTGACGACTAGCTAGAAATTGAATTAGACTCTCACCGAACGTGAAGAGACATCATCAAGCTCCATATTAGATCCAGATGTCTCAAGATCAACAACTGGGGTATCCATGTACAGTTCTGTGGGTACGAAAACAGTATTTACTACCCCATAATTCCCACTTATAGAACATTGGTGCTCATCATGCCGCCATTCTCCATCAACAAAAAACTTGAACTGCATTTAATTGGACAGAATATGAATGTTAGGAATTATCATCTCTTTGTAGCATTAACATCAAAAAATGCCAATAAGGAAATTTAAAAGAAAAAACTAACAAACATGTCGAAATGTAATACTAATTCAGCATGTAACAATCACTAACATTATTTAGAAAAGGAAAATATAGAAGTTTTAAACAGTCCAATATTTTCTAGCTTTCCAAACATATTGTGGGTCTGAAACAAGTTGGCACACTTAAAAACAAAAAGTAATTATATTTTTAAGACCAATGCGGGGTCATAACTATATGTTTATAATAGCCACAAAAAAGCATATCCTGATTGATGTGTGTTTAAAACCTGAACTTGCAAAACCATGCTTATTGATATTACTAGAGATGAATTCTAATAGTTTATGAATGGAGATGAAATACATGGAGGATTTACAGCACAAAAAGATAGTTTTATCAGGGGAAAATTTTGAAAACCCCCGAGTCCTAAATCATTGTAGTATATTTTTTATCAGGGGAACAATTTGAGAACTCCCGAGTCCTAAATCATTTTAGTTCCTTTGCATAATACAGTTCTTTGTTGTTCAGTCCAAAGAAGAGAAAGAAGTTTCTTAATGAGTCATATTATCAAAATTTACATATACCGCGCATATAATTAACACTGGGGGCACCAAATGTGCAATGAAAATATTCCAAATAATATCACTTTCCAATACTCATAGCTCTTAATAATGCCTTGGCAAACTGAGTTGAGTATGAGAATTATATCAGGCATAGCACCTAACTAACCTGGTGATGTCCCGGCGTTAAGCTGCAGATAACTTGGAACACTGTCGGGCACCCCTCAATTGGGGACATAGGTATGAGTTCAGTCCAGCTGTACAGATTACAGTTCCATTCAGAAACGCCATCAAACACCTTGGAAGTAATTCAAAAACCAGAATTTGGTCAATGTAGTAACTCACCCAGTGAAAGAGCCGCTGAGAAACACACTCCTCCCTCCGTACGGCCACACAAAGCGCATAGGAACCACTCCAGTATTTTCATGGACAGTTGCTGTACCAGAACCAAACATTTCCCTTCCAAAATAATTATATAAATATGCTCGACAATTAATACCAATTATACAAAACCCCTCAACTTGCCAAAAACAGAATCTCCAAAATCAACTGACTCTTATCATTTGCATTTCTCCACTTTTCTCACCATCTTCAAAAATAATAACTATGTAAATAATAAACAATTAATAGGGATCCTCCACAGTCTAGCAGAGGATCCCTTGCTGCTTACACATGCAGAGTCACCGAATAAAAGCCAAACCCTAAAAAAAGGCTAAAACCCAACACTTATCTATCTCCTTATCAGCATTCAACAAAAAAGCCGCTGAATTCGAGCCCCAAATTCAAGAATTCCCAACATGCACCACCGACCAAACACAAATCCCACCAATCTCAGCTCCTCATTATCAGCAATTCAAACCCAATTACCCAAAAGTCAATAAATCAAACAACAGTGAAAATCCCACCAAAAATCCAATAGAACTTGATTGAAGGTTTTGATCCGGTCCAAAAGAAACAGAATTTTAGAGGTGAATCGAATCTAGGAACCCAAAACAAAGAACACTGGGAATAGAAATTGAGTTGGGCAAGTGGTGAATTGAAGAGAAATTAAGGAGGATAGAAAACCCTAATTGTTATAGAGGCGAGATTAAAGGGAATTGGGCATTGTATCGCTGGATCTCAAAAGAGATTCTGTGTCTTTTTTTTCTTTTTTTTTTTTTTTTTCTTTTTTCCCCCTTGAGCGAAGAGAATCTGACGAATTAACAACAGAAACAGAAACAGAACACAAACTACCAAAAAAAATAAATATATATTAAAAAGAAAAAGAAAAAGAAAAAAGCGAACAAAAAGTAAAAAAGGGAAGTTAATGGTCGCGTTGAAATCTATGAATTACTGTTAAACCCAGACATATATCTATGCAATGCACGTGTGTACATATGCCTGGAATTATATATATATATTTTTTTTTATTTTTCATGGTTAAATACATTATTTAACCTTAAAATTTATAAATTGTAACCAACCATTAAATTTTATAAATTTAAAATATTAAATTTCAAAAATGGATTTGCATTATTTTATGTACAAAAATTTAAACTTAAATTTGATACTGTATTTTATTTATACAATGAAGTCTCCTGTTTTTCATTTTATTTAATTTTCTTTATTTATGTCCATATTCTTAAATTATTTAAAAGGAAAAAAAAAACCTGGTTGGCTTAATCATTAAAGGGAGTATTGTATTACATTCTTTAAAGTTTATTAATTATGTTTATTTTTATTGATTTTACATTAAAAATAAATAATTATTTTTTTATATTACGTCATTTTCTATGTAATATTACATACCTTATATATCATACGGATAAATTTGGCATAAAATTAATAATAAAATAAATTTTAATATTAACAATATTACAATATGATGAAATTAGCACATAGCAGTACAGGTCTAATGATTTATTTTATTTTAAATATAAATTTCTCATTTTTAATAAAAATTAAAATGAAAATTCAAATAGATTGTGATACACGTAATGCTCACTAAATCACATAAATTATTTTAGGATCTTTAAATATTAACTGAAGCGGGCAAGTGTTCCATTCATTTAATTATTATAATAGACATTTATTTGAAACTATAAATTGGCTGAATTTGCAGGCACAAACCAAAATTAAAAGTAAAAAAAAAAAAAAAAAAAGTGAAAAAAAATGGGCCTATGTGTCAACATATGTCCATGTTTTGTCCAAAAGAGTTATTTAAGTCATCAGGTCCGGTGGTTAGAGGGCAAGAATAGACCATTTGTTAGGTTCCTGAATCTCATATTCCAATCTATTGATTAGACCCTTCCATTTTGCTTTGCTAAATCATTAATTGAAAGCAACTTCAACTAATTACGTTTCTGTATAGAATATCCCACTCGCCTGACTTTCCTTTTTCTTTTTCAACTTATATATATATATATGTATGTATTGGTCTTTTTCTAATGCCACTATTAAAAAGAAATGTAAGGCTATACACATGCAAAACTCCAAAAATGGTTTTATCGTGAATGCACAACTCCAAAAATGGGGGGAGCGCTCAGCGAAGGCTTAGGATGGATTTCACAACATGGGCTGGATCATATGGAGATAGAGATGGACTATCAAGAGGTCATTTTGCACTGAAATCCAACAAGTCCAACAAGGAGGACAGAACAGAATTTGAAGCTACAATCCAGGATTCTAAAGATCTGAAACGGGCCAAGATTTCTCAATTGAATGGGTGCCCAGAGAGCTATTAGCACGTAAGGCCCATTCGGTAGAAAATTTTAATATTTGGGTGGACCTGTCATCCTTCTTGTACTCTTCAATCTGATCTTTTATCCTGATAATATAAGCATTTCTTTTCAAAAATAAAAGAAAAAAAAATCCAGTAACTAACTGTAACAGCACAGGCAAGGAGGAGATGACTTGGTAAAGGTAATCCATTAAAACTCGATGTCAGTTTAAGTTTATCTGCATTAGAACTTGCCAGTAAAGCAACAAAATGCGCAGTCTTGTTGCAGAGGTTTCCTCTTAAAGAGTCATGCCAGCACATTTTGACAACATTTCCTGCAAAAGATTTGTTATATTCTCAGAAAAACTAAACATGAAATCCAGAAATTGGGGTAATTTCGACTTGATTAACATTAAATGATATGTGGATGTCCAATTAGATTTAAAATGCTTTTCAGCCATGTGTTCTCATTTTTTGTTCCCTTGAATCAGCAACTTTTCCATTTTCTACTATCCGACTTTCTTTGGTCACCAGCTAGTAAGGAATTATCATAAATTTAGAAAGTTTAAAAACTCACCTGATAGTCACTATCCTGACCAATGTTCTCAGCTTTTCGTTTTTCAATCAGCTTGTCCCTTTTTCGAATTATCAATTGACATCTGACAACCTGCAGAAGGAAAAAAAATACATGGCCTAACTCATTTGGACTACATTCTCCTTAAATGTTGTATTTGTACTTTCATATCTATATTAACTAAATCTTTATTAACATAAAAAACAAAATAGAAGAATCCAACAAAAAACCCTCTATGTAGAGTACAGTGTTGAAACTTGCCAGCAGCCGACTAATTTCACATGTTAAGTATCCTTTCAAAATACTATAGACGCTCATCAGAAGAGGATTAAGCTAGAATTCCCCGAAAGATGACTAACAGCAATAATCATAATGCTGCATTTGAAGCTTGGAAAATCTGTGGTTAAATAATGTAGTAATCTTCTACTGCATGAACAATATTCAAAAAGCAATAAAAGTACCTCTATTAACTTGAATTGTGTGTTGTAGGGCAAGTAGTGACTAGTTCTTGCTTTCTCTTGATTCAAGCACCAGCAAAGCTGGAATCAATAGAATCATTTCATAATTGTTTGTTAAGTATCAGACACCAAAAAAGATAAAGCAACATATGGAAGAGGTTAGCAACAATGGCATTTATTTACATCCAATCATTTGGTTGGAAAGTAAAGGAAAGAACAGAATCTAATAATATTTTTATCTAGTTGAAAAGGAAAAGAAAAGAAAAAGGTATGATATGAAAACCAAAAATCAACAGGTGGAGTGGGATTTACAACTAAATAAACAATGTTAATAAAAATAATGGAAAATCATTTGCAAAAGAATTGATAAGCAATCTCTGTTATTAATGTCCATTTTGCAAATTCTTTCTGCATTTTTCCTCCCATATCCTCCTTCCTCCTTCCAATCAAACATCATGCAAGAATACTAAAAGCAATGTAACATATATAAAAAAGAAAACCTTTTTGATGTAATCTTCAGATGAATCATGCAGAAGCATCTGCTCAGCCAACTGATAGTAGTAAGTAGCAGCTTCTTCAAGCATTGTCCTCTCAAAATCTTCATAATAGCTTACTCCTTTATAGTCTCTGACTTTCATAAAGAAAAGTAGGACATTCTTCAGTAAGTCACGATCAATGTTCAATCCCATGCGCTCCTGATTGATCTGCACAAAAAATAGAGTTTAAATGTTAACCTGGCAGGCAGACTTTGGACCTTGCCATGGTAAGGTAAAGAATATGTACACACCAGTGATATTGCAGCTGCCCGGAATTTAGCATATAACTCCCCAAAGACCTGAAATATAGGATAGCAACATTAAAAAATATAGTCAGTCGTAAATAATAGGCAAAATAAAAGGTAAGAAAAATAGAAATTCACAGAATGACACAAGACATCATAGATAACAAAGTGGAATACCAGGATATGATAAGTTGTTCTTACCAAATCCCGGAAGCAATTAATTGAGATGTCGTTAAGTGAACCAAGTTTCATAAATTCAGGGATAAAGTGGCGGTCAAGGTACTCAAAAAATCTGCAAAGCCATCTAGCCATCAAACTGTAATTTGACCACATTAGGATAAGTTCCCTCAACAATGGCACATCGCATTTTTCCCTTAGAGATGGTAATACCTGCAAGCAAGGAGGAAGATAGAAGCATTAACAGGCACATCAAAATCATTTCTTTTACCAGCCAGAAAGTTTGCAGATGGTTAACTGGTCAAAGACCAGAAAGCATTATTCTGTGATATTTAACTTAGATGAGATAAAATAATATGTACGCATTTAGAATTTCAAAGACTATTATGAAAGTGAAACTGCTTTCCATATTGACTATGTGAACTTAAACTCTGATCGAAAGGATGTAGATAACAACTCCAGTACGAACATCGCAAAAGTCAATAAAACGAAACTCTACTTGAATACATGAGAAACTCACTGTTGAAATCACACTTTCTTGCAAGGTAGTCTTAAATCTTTCATAAATCCATATTGAATTGTCATCAGATCCTGGAAAAGCACTCAGTTCATAGGCACATCTACCAACGCAGTGAAGGATATCCCATCCATCTAAACATCATTGACCGATTAAATACAGGAATACCACATACCTACAGAGGAAAACATTGTATTAATAAAATTCTGTAGCATTTATGAAGGATACTGATGAAACCTCTGATATTCTTCTATAGTAAACATCTTCTCCGGATTTCCTTCCATGATCTTCTTTGTCTTCCTCATTGCTTCTTCGAGTATCACCTTCCGAAACTCTTGTATTCTGAATTCTTCTTCCATCTTCTCACTTCTTTAAACGTATATAAACAAGAACAGTTGGCAATCATTGTCATTGAAACAGCATTAGATTTACTCCGAGTACTACGACAATATAACCAACCATCGAAACAACTAATAGGTCACAATATACTGTGATTGCCTCTAACCCTTGGCAATTAGCATACGGCGTCAATAGTAAATACACCAATCACAAAGTCGACACTCGAAAGTGAGAGGTAAAAAAAAATGAAACTGCCGAAATAGGATCCCGAATGGATTCACACGGCTAAAAAACACGGCTTTCTAATTCAGTTATGTAAAACCAAAAGACCGGTAGAAAAAGAAAGTAGCAGAAGAAGCAATACAGATTAAAAAGAGAATAATCAGAAAAGCACATCAGCAAAATGCAAGCCGGTGCCACTCTCTCCTTCTGTACCGAGTTTTACAATAAACAGAATAAAGAGTCAGAGACCGCAATTATGGAATTAGCGAACCGCATTGACAGATAACAAACCGCGATCGTAGGTCTAGATTTTCTGAGATTTTCTTGCCAACCAAACAGAAAGCAGGAGAAAAAACAAACGATATAGAGATTGCCATACACATAAACAAAACAAACAGAGAGCATAAAATGGAAAATAATTGAAAATTCATAATGCAAAAGGAGGAAAAATAAAATCATTAGAAGTCAAGATTCGTTGCAGAAATGTAAGAATTAGAAACCTCAAAGGAATTGAGAATGAGGACGAAAGAGCGTTTCTGCAAAAAGCTTGAATCACCTGTAACTGTAACTAAGTGCTCTTTATCATGTATTTATATGTAGTGAGGGTGGAGATAGTGATAAGGGCAATATTGAAATTAAATGGAATACAATGGCATTTTAGTAAATTTGGTTTTCCCTCCTTAAATTGGAGGGGCGTCACGGCAGCCGGAATGGCGACGGCGTAACGCGATGTTATTTTTGGAACTTAGATATTTTATTGATTCGGTTTATCACTACCCGTAAAGTGCGGTTTTTATAAATTAAAAATCACAGTTAAAGCTTTTTCAAGTTTTTTTTT
>CAOGCB011465510.1:0-11173 GCA_948266635.1 Cnidoscolus chayamansa | reverse complement strand
GGTCTTTGACTTTGCTATTGTCCTTGTCCCAATTTTCATCAGCAAGACAATCAAGAGACTGTGAATGACTTCTACGATGGCCACTCACCTTTGTGTGAGAAGCTCTTGAACCTTTGCCCCAAGATGATCCTGCAGTTTCAGCTGAACCAGTTTGAGCCAGATTAACAAGAACATCAAGCAACCTAGATAATGTAGGTGAAATATGTTGTGGCCCAGGTTCTTCTTTTCTTGTCAAATCCCTTCTCTCTACTTCGTTCAGGGTATAAGAACCATCTAAAGTATGTTCTTGTTCAACAGAACTAATAGAATCAGTAGACTGAGCACCATGATTCTGTGTCATGGTCGACAGTACTAATGCAAACTGAACAAGGAACTCATAACCATGGGCATTACATATATCTTCCCTGAGCCTGACACCACCAGCCTCTACAATTCAAAATGCAGAAATTCAGCAATATGACATGTATATCAGCTTTAAAAATCAAATAATCCAATTTTCACAACAATAAAATAACATTAAGCATTTTTTCCATTTCAGACATCACGACAACAATTATAATAGTCATGATATGAGCAGATTGTAATTGGATGCTTTTGTAAAAAGTCAATATTGATGGACCACTTACCAGGTCTATGTGACAATTCCACGCACTCAAGCAACAAATCCACAATGCCCATGGTGTAGCCAGAATCACCTGAGTCTGGATTAAAATCTTTAACAGCCATTAAGAGAACTTCTATCTGCAAAACATATTATTATATTTAATAATGCTACAAAAATTACCAGCCACTAAAATCAGAAAAAGTAAAAGGTGATTGAGATTGTTAGAAGAAATTTTCTAATAGAAGCTGTAAAAGGAAAGAGGCAGTCTGAACCGTGAAAAGAACATCAGAGGCACACACTTCAAACAAAAAGAGAGCATTATCTGTAGAAGCATGTTTCACAAAACAAATATTCAAAAGCCAACCATAAAATACAATAGCCTATGCTATAGGGAGGGACCTACTTCAAGGTGTTTCTACTGGGGACGTTAGGTAGAATACCCACAAAATTAAAGATATCCAAACCAAACCTTATAATAATTATCTTTCATTGCTTGTACCTATCTCAAGCCCATCTAATTCTACCCGCATACTATCTGAACCAGATTATTTTTTATACTTCTATTAAAGAATTATCTATATGCATATATGAATTGGATATCCAAGGCCAAATCCAAAATAATTAAAAAAAAAAATCTTGGTGAAAGATTCTAACTAAAAACTGCAGAAAAAAAATATATAAATAAACTACAAAAAATAATTAAACTCAGTTCAACAAAATTTATATAATTTAAATCTATGTATTATATTCATTAAAACTCAAGTTTATTATAATCATGATAAAAAATATTAATAAATTATACCAAAAAAATATGTCAAATAATTAAAAAAAATCAAAAGTTAAAACATAATTATAACAAAAAAAATTAAGAAGTAACTAAAAAATTTAAATAAAATAAGTTATGATAGATAAAAATTAACTAAATGGGTAAGGATACCTACCCACATTACCTACTACCCATTACCATATTGGCTAATTGGGTTTTGATAGCACATATCCAGGGTGATGAAGTCAAATCTGTCATGAATATAAATTTTTATTCCAACTCGTTAAAAATTACCCAAAACTGTCCTATTAGGATTTGGCATGTCAGATAACAGCAAATACCCATCCAACTACTGTCATACTATTGCAAATGATCCCTTGGAACAAGGAAAATATGGTAGCCAAAAAGTAACAGGTTCAAGATTTACTTCTACCAGGCTACATTACTTGCTGAAATCTTATAATTTATATGGATGAATAGATTTCAAGTTCTAACAACTAGAAAGCAATGTGGACATGCCTCTTAGGTCTTTCCTTTTCTTCACTACAGTAGAAATTTCACCCCTCCCCCAAGTGGTTTCAATCAATTACTTCTTATCAGGCTATGCTGCTCAAAATTACATTTCCCCATGTCTTCAACAATGGGTAAATTACACATATTGTCCTTGAACTTTAAGGGTTGTAACAACATGGTCCCTGAACTTCAAAATGCAATATTAAACCCCCCCTAAACATTAAATTTGTGCATTGTAAAATCTTCCTTATCTTCAGTTGTCTGTTTTCCAGTAACATGGTGACGTGGCTTATCCAATGTGGAAGTGAGTTATCTATTCTCTCTCCACTCTCATGCCATATATTAAAAACTAGTCTCTCCTATCTCTTCTCTTTGACCATCCTCTTTTCTTTGGCCATCATCCTTCTCCAAGGCCGCTTCGCCGGTAGGAAGGTTGTGATTGTCTGATCCTTGAATGATGGCTCACTAGACTACCCCTACGACCACTGCCTATCGCTGGCATATCCAAGTACCCGTCGAAGGTGATAAAGAAAGATTCTGCGAAGAAGACAAGGAAGAATTCATGAGTAAAAGCATTTATGAAGGTGGTGAACTACAACCATTTGATGCCTGCAAGATACACTATGGATGTGGATTTGAAGGATGTGGTTATTCCTGATGTGTTGGTGATGAAGGACAAGAAGGTTATGGCTGCCAAAGAGGTCAAGAAGAGGTTTGAGGAGAGTTCAAGACTAGGAAGAACGGATGGTTCTTTTCCAAGCTCATGTTTTAAAGTAAAAATTGTGATTTTTTTTGGGTATGTTGTGTGATTTAAGATACTCTATGACTGCTTGGATTTAAAAAATATTTTGTTAGTTGATTGAAAGTTAGTTCAGTAACTGAATGAGAGTGACAAGCACCCAAAGAAAAGAGGATGATCAAAGAGAAGAGAGAGGAGAGACTAGTTTTTAATACGTGGCAAGAGAGAGGAGAGAGAATAGATGACTCACTTCCACATTGGATAAGCCACACATTGTTAACCAGTAGCTGAAGACAAGGAGGATTTTACTGTGCACAATTCAATGTTTAGGGGGTTTTATATTACATTTTGAAGTTCAAAGACCATGTTGTTACAACCCTTAAAGTTCAGGACAATGTGTGTAATTTACCCCTTCAGCAATAATTCCTTTGTGGTTTCGCTTTAAGTTTAAGTGCACCAGAATTACTAAAAAATATTGACTTTGAGTTGTTGTCACTATAACTATCTAAATTTAATTTGAATGATTACCTCAGTCGACCCCAACTTGTTTGGGACTAAGGCTTTGTTGTTGTTTTTGTTGATTACCTCAAGCCAAATTAAAGCAATTTTGACTAGAAGTATCAATCACTGTTCCGAGCAAATTTAGACAAGGACAAAGTCTAATGATGACAAATCAATTTTGCTATGGAACAAATGTACTACAAATAATTAAATGCATTTGCAAATCATGTTACTAGATCAAACCAAAATGCAGTTATGTGGCCAAAATATATCACAGGATGACAATGAGAAATAGGTCCGGAAGGGAGTTTCTTAGTCTTCCACACCCACAACCCTTAATTTTCCATTCAGTGCAAGATGATCAATTGAGCATGATTATATGAATATAACATGCTGGCTACAAAATGGCATTATCACAGCGTCCAGAAATATTTCTAACCAATTCATAGATGTTATGTACCCTAACCTTTTGTTGCGTACACACTACACACACACACACATATGCTGTTACACAATTACACTCCTAGATTATGGATCAGATCAAGGGACTATAGATTGGGAAGGTGATGTAGAAGAAGGGAATAAGGAATAAGGCCTATTTATAGAGCTTACAAACCTAATCAAATTAAGAATAGAATCCTAATTCTAATCAAAACAGGAATAGAAAACCTAACTAGTTAGGAATAGATAAATATCCTAATCTTAATCAAATTAGGAAAAACATTATAATTGACTAGGAATATTAAAACTTAAACTAGGAAATAACAACAATAAGATTAAAAAAATAAACTTCCTAAATAATTAAATTCTAGATTTCCTAATTCTATCATAAACAAGATTCTTGAATTGTATTAGGATCCTTACTTCTCATAATGCATTAGAAGGAGCTCATTCGGGGAGCTCTTAATACCTCAAACTCATTGAGAGAGAGCATTAGAGCTTGGAAATTTGATACTGAGATATGCTTGAATTTTATTAATTTAGATATCACCTTTATATAGTAGAGGACTATGACAGAAAGAATCCTACATTTTAAAGAATACTCAACTAAAAGGAAAATCCTAATCCTATCAATTAAATCCTAATCTTAATCCATCCTAATCCTAACCTCAATCCCAAGCCATTACAATCCCAATCCATCCTAATTCTAATCCTATCCAGTATCCATAATATACTCCCTTCCTAAAGAAGGAGCTTGTCCTCAAGCTCAAATTCTGGATAAGCTTGGGTAAAGTGATTTTTCTCCATTTGTTACTTGTGATTAAATACCAGTGCTTGATTCATGGCAGTCATAAATTTGGTGGTTCTGCACTTCCACAGCCAGGCATATGCCTTCATTTAATCTTGCTATAAAAAGATCCACTTCGACATGCACCACTGTCGCTCCTGCTAACAAACTCTAAACAATTTTCCTGATAAATTCTTCAACGGTCTCAAATTGTTTAAGATTGACTAATTCCCTCAACGGATTTCCTCATATGGGTGGACCGAATCTCATTGGAAGCATCCCAAGTCATTTTAGGTTCTTCCTGATTTAGTTTGTAAAACCACAATTGTGCTTCTACTATCCAATGGAATACAGCCAGCCCTACCTTGTCACTTCATGCATTCTTTACTCAGAAAAAACTAATCACACCTATACGCCGGATTATTGGATCTTCAGATCTATCAAAATATTGGGAAATCCAATTTAGTATATCTTGGCACAACAATTATTGGCTCTAATTCTACTGGTTACTATTGTTGGTAGACCCCAACTTTGGTTCCTTGCTAAGGCTTGAACTCCAGTTGTTCAACAGCTCCTGCACCTGCCAAGATAGGTTTTGGAGCTCCACCTATGCCATTTTGGCCTCATTCCATGCTTGGTATTCTTGAAGAAGCATTCTCAATTTCTCTCATGATTGTGCCAGTTCCCCCGTGACAACTAGCTCTGACACTAATTTGTTACATTCCCAAATCACATAATGGTGGATAAGGAAGGAACTCATAGGAGGGAGCTCTTAACAAGAATATTGCTATAAGAAAAATCATAATCCTATCAAATAACAAGGTAAAGATAATTATTGAATGAATTAATCCTAATTTTAATCCTAGTCTGTCCCAATCCTAATCCTATCCGGTACCATAACACACACATGCACATATATATATAATCTTTTTAAAGTAAAAAAGCGGAGTGGGGAGTGGGGAACTCCGTGCCTCAATAATAATCAACATTTCGATGGAGTAGGAAACAAGGTGTGAATTGTGAAATCAAAAGCAAGTATTATGGTCAAAAAAGTGTTGCTCTTCTGCTTGCGGAAAAAAAAGGGTAACATGTTTCATGAATGATGAATTATTTCAATCATGCAGCACTTGGATACAGTAAAAATCATATTTGGTAATTAGTCAAAAACAAAATTGCACATGAGTGGTAGGGAAAAGTACAGATAATAAATACCATATAAGAATCTATTCCCTGGAAATATATTTCACAAAAATGTTTTCTTATTTAACACAAATTTCTGGCCCTGATGAAATGGAGAATCAAATGCTTTCCTCATATTGAAGCGACTTAAATCCTAGCAAGTAGTTGTTTACATATTGTGAACTCCTGGAATGTAATTTATTGGAGACCTCTAATATAGGAACAGGGATAGGCAAACAATAGTATACCCTATGCTTTTCACATTTTTTTCATAGATATAAAATGCCATTACCAGATGATATTTGCGTATATATCTGGATGTGGTTCCATTGTCATTGACCAAAAGAAGACCAAGTATCTGGAACAACCACCAGAAAAGCAACAAAAACAAGTTTCAATCGTCAGACCATTAAGCATATCTAAGATTTTTAATGAGGCTACAAATTTCGGTTATACGCAAATCCACAATTTACTGCACGCATATCAGAACTCTAGCTCATTTACCTGCATTGCATGCCTATGAAGCTGTATGCTGTGCAGAGGAACAAGACCCTCATTGTAACAGGAGAAGATTGTTAAAGAGCCAGTAGCAACCATCTGAAACAGCAACTTAAGTGAATCATCTTCCACCAAACTTTGTGCAGCTGAAGGATGGCTTGCCAATGCTTTCATAATATGTACTATGCTTCCTTCCACCTGCATGAATAAAGACATATTAGACGGGAAAAAAAAAAAAGAATTCTTCTGTATGTTTGTACTGATTGTTTGTATTCACAACAGCTCAGCCATTGATATGGAGACTGAGAAAACAGGAAGGTATGCGTTGTGCCAATGATTAACAAGTTTTAACCCAAAAACCCCAGCCATATACCAGCTGGTTTAGAACTTCAAGTTTGTCATCAATGAAAGTATTCCCATGTTACAGAGAACCATTCTAAGTTTTTCATCCTCTCTCTCTCTTCACACACACAAACACATGCACAGAGAAACAGAAACACAACCATATTAATAACTCCAACTAGAGAGGCAAGGAAATATATAAAAGAACTACCTCAAGCCGATGAGCATGCCCGACATCAACATGATCCTTTTCAAGTAGCAGTGGCACTTCAGATTTAATAGCCTTCTGCCTTTGATTGATTTCAGGACTCAGAAGGGCATTAAAAATATGAACAAGAGAGCATAATATCCCAGAGTCAAGAAGAGACTGTTTATCAAAAGGCTGCAAGACACAAAATTTACTTTAAAAATTTTATAACAGAAATAAGTTCAACGTAGGGAACAACTTTGAACATATATCTCCTGACTCTACCTAAACTACCAAATGAACACCCTCATCTATTCCACATAATATCAACTCCACTTGCACCACTAGATACTGGAAATGCCAAAGGATGCAATTTAAGATTTTTAAGAAAATGGTGAAATGGAAATTGAAGACCATATCAAACCCAACCACAAATCCTGAACTTTTTGGCTAAAACTGACCTGCCACAGGCACATCAAGTGACCTGACAATGACATCATGATTGTATTGACTAAATAACTAAAATATTGTATTAGATAATATAGGACAAAGAGGTAGCAAATGAGACATAAAGATCCTTTTCTCTAAAAGCCAGTTAAGGTAAGAGAAAATATACCCCAGATACAAGGACTTCTATAGCAGTTAACAAATTCGAACCAGGACTTATGCCATCCTGCACGAAAGCATGCAAAATCTTCAGTAAACAACAAATCACCTGGGAAAAGCAAGAATTGAAAAGAACAGAATTTAGATTATAAAGAGTGGCAAACCCTTCTGGCTTCTGAAAAAAATCTTAATATATTCTTTACATCCAATGATCTTGTGTCACTGCTGATCTTTAACTTCTCAACATCTGTGACAAAGGCTCTTCCCACAACAAAAGAGAAAATGTGTGTTTCAACTAACCTGTGATTCATCAAAAAGTATATATATGTGTTTCAACATGCTGAAATTACATGAAGTAAAAGTGAAAATAGATAACTAGTCCCACTGCTGACTTTAATGACAAAACTAAAGCTAGATACTGTAGAGAGCAGAAAAATGGTTGTCTCAAACAACTGAGAAAATCTTATTAGTTTTAAAACTCTAAAATCTGAGAAAGAAAAAACAAAAACAAAATTCACATACAAGATCAGTGGCAGAAGCAATCCAATTGGAAATGCTATGAGTTTCACAAATGTGGTTGTGTACAATGCAAGGCTTAAGAATCACTTAAAACAATACTCTTCGCAATTAATTGATTTGTTCAGATGGAATAGTTTGAGGAAGAGCTATGGCAATTGCTCTGAGTAATTTTAATCAGTCTATCATTCTTTGCACGCATATATTGCATAGCAAAAGGAAATTTTAAGAAAAAAACAGCTCTATTTTACATAGTGAACAAAAAGTCAAAAGACCAACCCACAACAAGAGGAGAATTAGGAACAGAAAAATGTCTGCTTTACAACATGACTGATGTGCCACAATACTGACAAGAAAAGGATTTATAAGATCTGTCAAAGCATGTGTTTACAATCCATAAAGTGAAAGTGCGGGGGAGAAAAGGATTTGGGTATCTTTAATTAGGGAGGGAGGCAACAGCATTACAGCAATAGTAATAACCACTTGAGGAACAAAGTACATACATGGTGACTAATTGGGTTACATTAGCATACTGCTTCACTAATCTACAAAAAGCATCTACAGTCAAATTCAAGGCCGCTTCTTTTTCCTGCATAAAGAATGAAAGACCTTTAGTATTAAAAGGAAAGGTACAAAAGAATACAAGAAAATTTTTTATATGGAAATAAGTATGTACCTTTTCGGAGGTTGATGAACGGAATTCCTCCCAAAATCTCTTGAAATCCAATTCCAATTCATATCTATCTCTGATAATAAGTAAATAAATAGATAAATAAAACAGCATAAACTTACCATACAAAGAATATCATATCAACTAAGGAGGAGATATAAGAGGTAGAGAATAAAATATCCTCCTCCCCATAAATTGTAAACTTTTTTAATTGAAAGAAGAGGCAGAAAATTTTCAAAGAAAATGATCACAACAACGAAAAAGGTAAAACTTACAACAAAAGATATTGAAAAGTAGGACTGAAACCTTAGACCCATTGCAATTCTACTCTTTACAATAGAACCACCAAGGACACAAGCTTCTGTTAATTTCTGCATCTTGAAGCACCCCTAGCATTATCTTTAACAATGAGTGAAATAATTCATCCTCAAAACATCATATTTCACTTTCTAAACTAGTTATCAACTCTGCACCTTACACTTCCTGGCTTATTTCCCATAATCCTAAAACCTTCAAATTTCAAGTAGAAATACTTATTTCAACTAAAACAACCCTATTCGATGTTGGCACCCCAGAAAAGCTTCACATGCAGTAATGCATCTTTAGCTGATATATATATACACATCAGAAATGAAAGCTAAACTGCACAATAAGCTATCACTAATCGCTTACATATAGAAGCCAGTCCATCCTATAATCTTTGATTTAAAAACAAGACAAGCTTGTACACTGGACCCATCATCGAAAAGTTATCCAAACTACAAGTAGAGAAAAGCATCCTACCTTATTCAGAAAATTCATGGAGAAAGCATAAAGCAATAAAGTTCCTTATTAACAAATGATCTCTAGTCATATTGATTAACGGTCAATATCGCATCTTCAGCCTTTACATGCAAAAGAACAATATTTAGAGGCATACAAACTGGAGAAAGATAAAAAAAAAATGTACATGGAGGATACTTTATGATCCCAACTCAAAATTTTTCTCGAATAGAAATAGCATAGCAAGTATATACCTTCAAACAAATACCAATGGGAAAAAATAAAATAAAATAAAATTTTATTATGAACAGCATGTCGTGCAAAAAATCAAAACCTCTCACTCCTACTCATCCATCCATATTTAGCAATCACCATTGATTCATTTATATGGAGCTTCATGTTGGCTTGCAACATTAAAAATAAAGGTATCAAGATGAAGTTAACAACTTTTCTTCTTCTCCTTCATGCATTGGTTTAAAGTTATATTATAGCACCGGTTGAGGAGCTCGAAAATAAAAATAACAGGAGCAGCAGCAGAAGACTAATTAGATACTAGCCAAAATTCCTTCGTCATCTTCCTGGAAAATGATTAAAGGATTACTTGCGAAATTATAACTTCATCAAAAGCTACGAAGTGCCGAGCTGTAGTGACAAAATAGTGAAAAGAACTCATCTAGTCCCACTACAGACAAATGTCAAGAACAGTCGACGCAGATTATGTTTTATTTCGAAAGATAGAAAGGGAACACTGGAACAGTGAAACATCAATCATCTAATAGAAGGAAAAAAAAAAAAAAAAAAAAAAAAGGATGGTGCGTGGACGGACAAACCTGGCAGGAGAAGAGGCGAAGTCATGCGGAGTGGTAGGAGAAGCATTGGTATCGCGATTGGATAAAAGAGCAGAGGAAGAAGAGGCAGCAGTGGTGGAGGAACTTGTGGGCGGAGATTGAGTTAACCCGACCTTCTCTTTTATGTCCTTAAGCAATGAACCCCATTTCATTGTTGGTTTCTGGATTCACCTCCTCTGCCTCTATCTCTCATCCGCCGTTCAATAACCCCCTACTTTGCTCCTTCACCCACAAGATCCGACCCTTCTAGATTTCTCATTTAATCTAGAAGGTCCCCTGCACAATGAACTCAAATCCTCCCACCACAAAGGATAAGTGAAGAAAACGCATTAGAACAAGAAACGAACCGGCTGAGCTAGAAAAATGATCGATCGAAGCCTGTTTCCAGATAGAACAGCGAGATCTGGTACCATTAATTTTCTTTGTTATCGATGATTTATCAGCTGTTGAAGTTTTCTTTTATCCCCTTAATTAATTCTTATAAGTGTTTGTAGATATTTGAATTTTTCTGGGAAATGTAAATTAACAGGAACTGCATTTTTGTTGGAAAAGAAACTACGGCAGCTAGAAATGACGATGACGACGACGACGACGACGACGATGAAGATTAAGGAAGAACACAAACAAACCATTCGTGTCTCTGTAGTGCTGTTTTTGGACGGCCTCTGCGCGCCTCGTTTCTCGCTCTATCCTCTCTCTCTCTCTCTTCGATATTGTTTCTTTTTTTTTATTTTATTTATTTTAAGTTTCCAAATAAAAATGTCCTGCTCCTGGACCATTAGTGTGGGACCACAACGTCATGAGACTTCCACGTGGCATAGCGAAAGTGTCGGAGAAGATGTTTCTTATACCAACTCTGGGTGTGGTCTGCAAAATATACTCCATCAGATAGGAAAGCTCGCTCTTCGTGCGTCCTTTCTAATTAAGAAAATAGTTAATAATAGTTTATTAAATGAAAGATTTAGGTTTAATTTATAAAAATTTTCTAATATAAAATTAAAGTGTTCTTTAATATTTTATTTTTCTTCTATTTTAATATGTATTCTATTATTTCATAATCTTATAATTAATTTTTATTTTTATTTTTATTTTTATAAATAAATGTTTAACTTTATTATAATTAAATTTAGTTATTAATAGAATATAATATAATTTTAAAAATTGAAATTATTTTTTATTTCTCTATTTGAAGTATGCATATTTTTCAAAATTTT
>CAOGCB011462849.1:0-12218 GCA_948266635.1 Cnidoscolus chayamansa | reverse complement strand
CAGTTGAAAATGTGACTTAACAACTGTATCAACCAGGGAAACATATGCCAAAAGAATATCTATACAATCTTCATACGCACCTCATTCTCATTACTCATACGCATTCCCACTCTTGTGGATAGAATTTATTCTAGTTGCATTAAAAAGAATATGGTATGTGAATTTGTTTTCCTGCCTACGTCTCATTTGCATCCTACTAAAAGTATGAAAGAAAGATGATGTCACTTCATTCTTCATTAATTGCATAATCCGTTCCAAAAGTAAATTATAAAATAACAATTTCTTTGTATCTAATTGATATGTAAACATTAGTTTTCAATTTATAATATTTATTTATTTATTTTATTAAAAGAAAAGATAGGTCGGACGAGTTAAGATTTTCATTATTATAGGGATTCAAAACAATATCAAATCTCGTTTAGTTTTTTAAGAAAAAAATATGGTTATTATTTCAAATTGATGTCAAATCTTAACGGGTAAATTAAAAAGAGTAAATCCTAAAAAAAAAACTGAAATTCACAATTAAATTTTATACTTTAAAAATTACTAATTAAATTTTAGTTTTTATTATTATATCATCATCACGTAAATTAAGATATATATACATTCAATTTTTCATTAATGATTTATAACTAATTTTTTAATTTAAATTTCATAAAGTAGAAATTGATGAGGACGTTGCCTTTGTTGGACTATTTCTTCAAGTGTGTTTAAAATGAAAATGGGAGAGTATAACATCAGGCCTCTCTAATAACTTTTTTGTATAAATGTAACAATCTCAAAATAGATGCAACCAGTACTTTTTTTTTTTTTTTTTTTTGAATTTCCTCTTTAGTTTCTAAATCTTATTCTATATTGGTGGACTTAAAGTTAGAAATCAAAGTAGTTTTCTACCATTGTAAAACATCGTTAGACTATTCTTAAAAAAACCCTCTAAACATTCAAAGAAGGTAGAGAAAATGATCGAGGGTTCGAGTGGTGGGAGGAGCATCTTAGTTTGTAATTCTTTCGGGAGGAGCATCAAGGTTTGTAAGTCCTGCTGAACCCAACTGATGGCATTGCTTAAGTACTATATTTTATTATGTTGATTTTTGTGTTTTTTGTATGTTTTTGTTATGTTTCACTTGTTTTTGTGTAGTTTTGGATTAAAATGAATGCAGGCATGGAGATAAGTATTGGAAGGTGGAAATTAAGCTAAAAAGGATCAAAAAGGGTGAAGTTCTTGGTCATCACAGAAGGTTGTTGCGACCACGACAAAAGAGCTTCTTGGTCGAGAGTTGAAGCCACGGAGAAAGGTTCTTTGAAGTAGACTTCGCGCCCGCGACATCACACTTCGCGGTTGCGAGACTTGCCAAAAATCAGACAGAAAGTTCTCGCGGTCGCGACATCACACTTCGCGGTCGCGACTTGGACCACATTTCAAGCAGAAAGTTATCGCGCCCGCGAATTCATTCTTCTTGGTCGCGACACGGCATTGACAGTTGCAGAATCCAGTGGTTGATCGAGGAGTCATGTTATTTCACCTTGGCCAACCGTTGGTAGTTGTAAAAACCGGCCAAAACCGACCCCAACTGATCAACTAACTGCTCTACAACTTCCACACTTCATTTATCTATTAAAGGAGCCAAAAGGAGAAGCAAGACATAGAGAGAAAAAGGGGCAATCAACCAAGACAAAAGACAAAAGACAGAAGAAAAACAGTAGCATAATTCAAGTCAATTTTAGGAAAAGGCGAGAGCCAATCCAACGATCAAAGTCTAGCAACAACTCAAGAGATTCCTCGAGATGTGACGCCCTCATAGAGGCAAGAAGTGATTTCAGTTTTGTAAATTTCTTCTTGTTCATTAAGATCTCTTGGTTGTTGTACTTTATTACTTTTTGCAAAACTAACATTGTAAATGTGGATTTTTATTAATACAATAGTTCTTGAAGTTATATTGTTGATCTTGAATTATATTTTCAATGGTTTGTTTAGTCTCAGAAAAAATTTAAGCAATCCATATCAATAGCATAGCATTTGATTTAAACATGATAATAGTTAAAGCAAAGTGCATGATACATGTTTAATTTATTTTGACAGAATTTGACTTTACCTTGTTGAAATAATCAAAGAACAAGTTATAAGTTAATGTTTTGTTAAAATAAGGAATGAAGTACATTTAAATGTAAATGTATATCATGATTTTAATACAGACCCAGAGGTTGGTTAAAACACTATGAATGCATTTAAGAACAGTGAATTCCTAAAAACCGAGTTTTGACGAAAAAGAAGATTTTATAAAGATATAATCTAATGTTACTTGAATTACTGTTTTTTTTATACATAATTCTGTCTAATTGCTCTTATCTAGAAGTTTTTATTAGAATTAATAAATAATTTATGGATGTATTGATTTATTGCAAACACAACATGAAAAAAATGAGTAATAAGTGGACAATTCCCATTCCTCATGGGAACGATATTTTATTACTACATTGCGATCCGTATGCTTGCGGGTAGTAACGCAACACCAACGCTGGGAGCCAATATTCATCCTTATTGACTGAAATTAAACCTAAACTTACCTGTCTATAGTTCTGGGAGGGTGTATCATAGGCTCGATACCAAAAAAAAAAGATAAAGAAAATGATAAACAAAAGATTTTCGGTTCAGAAAGCCCTGTGGATGGAGATGAAACTTATGTTTCAATACTATATTCATGTTTCAAGCCTAGCTTGTAAATGGATATTTGGTTAATCAAAGTTGAATTTTTAGTAGAATGCCAAAAGCCTAAACCTATACTATAATAAAAAAAAAAAAAATAGTGACGTAATTTACAATAAAATTATGAAAAATAGTTATTAAAGTAAATTATCGATCATTTACTGTCATTTTTTTTATAATTTAATTTTTTTAAATTTTCTATTAGGGTTTTATGCTTCTAAAATATCCCAAAACTCAACAACTAGCTTACAAAGCATTTTTAAACGCTAACAACCTCCATAAATGATCGAAAAAACATAATAAAACTTGCATGCAAACACAATGTCATTTTTGTAATGTTTGTATCATAACTTGTTTTGTGTTATTTGTATGTCAGCTTTCAATGTGCCATTAAATTTTAAGTTGGATTTCAAAAATAATGTATAAATTAGATATATCAAGGATAGATTATAATAAACTAGACAACAAATGTCTTTCAATGGAACAGAATCGTTAGTAAATAATAGGGATTTGTTTAGTAGTTAGCAATGAACATTGAATTCGTTGGTCTTTAAAAGTTGTTTCCTCAAATACTATCTAAGAGAAAGTGAATTTAGCCTTTTTTTTTTAATTTTCCGAAAAAAATCAAACATTTATTTGTGACCAAGTGAATTTAGTATGAGTAAATATTGCTTCATAATTCTAGTTTCAGCAAGCAACACAACAATACATAATATCCATACTAAAGGGAACACAATAAACCCTAACCAACCAAGCAGAAAATTCTAGTAACTTAAAAATCGTATATATACTTGAAATAAACAATGAATTAAAGAGTTTGAGAATGATAAAAGTGAACACTTCAATTTTTATAGCAATTTGGCTTAACTACATATATCCAATCTCTGAAACACTTCTAGAAATTGATCGATCAAATTATAATCTTTAACTTCTTAGCCCACAACATCCTAATAGGCTCAAGTGACACTTCGATCTCTTCTTTTTGATGTTTCCATTCCTTAATACTTTGTGACATTGTGATTTTGTTAGAGAAGTATGCCCTATTGCCTTTATATAATAGGTATATTTTGTATTGAATATGATATTTCATAATAAAATTTATTATGTTTCTTTATTATTTGTAACACACGACACATTTTCGACGTCAGATTCTAAATTTTCGACAGGAATATTCATTCAATATTCGAGAACCGGACTGGAATAGTATTTAGAGATTAAAATACTAAGTTATAAAAGTTAAAGGACTAAAATATAAAATGAATGGACTAGAATGAACAAAAGAAAAAGTTAAGGGACTAAAGTAAAATTTTGTGACAGCTAAATTGAAAAGTCAGGTTAGGCTGTCGAACTCATGTTTGCCACCTCCACTATAAATAGTGGAGGCAGCTAAACAAGGGGAAAGTTTGGCCAAAATTCACCTTTCTCTCAGTTTTCTCTCAACAAACTAAAGCCTTACAGAAAATCTAAGGACAATTAAAAGTAATTAGTAAAGAATTAAGTAAGAAAACTCAAGGGAAGCAAGAAGAAAGAACTTGAAGAGGAGGTTGATCCAAATCTCCATCAAGTTCAAAAGCCTTAAATCGGGTTAGTAAATGTTCTGAATGATGAAATAATGATAAAAATAATGCATGCAACAAGGGTTTAGGTAAACTTTAGGTTAGGAAGAATTATGAACAAAATGAACACATGACCAAATAATGAACGTGGGAATGGTGAATACATGTCTAAATGATTTTAATAAGGCTAGAAACATGCTAGTAATGTAAAAATAAAGATGCATGTATAAGAGAATCAAATATTTAGGTTATGGAGAAAGTTCATGGAAAAAATGCATGATTGTGATGAAATTATGTTGCGTGTGTTTGAAATGATGTTAAAATAGTTGTAAATGATATGTTCTAATGTTTAGGAATGAAATTAAGGTTGAGTGTAAGTTTTGGGCATAAAAATCATGCTAAGAACCCAAGTTTTGGAATGCCAAAACCTAGGTTTGGCGGCCTAAAGGAGGTTTATGCTGCTGAAATTGGTAAGCCACTCAGAGAAAGAAATTGAAGTCCAGCTTCGGCAGCCGAAGGTTGAACTTTTAGCTGCCGAACCTGGTAGCAAAGGGAATTTGTAACAGCCGAACCTGCTGCCGTAAGTGAGACTTTTGTCTCTATAAGGGAGACCTTCGGTCGCCGAATCTGCCGTCGAAAGTCTCATGTTCAATAATTTTTAATCTAAATTAGTTGAACTAAGTATGCTATGATCATGATATATTCTATAGAGGTTTATGTGATGCTTTAAATATGTTTATAAGACTATGTTGAGTCTCTAATATGAAATCCGGAATATAGGATCGAACCCTGAAAATTAAGGACAGTAGTGACGAATGGAGGATTCGTCGATTACGCTTAAGTTTCTAAGTGAGTGGATACTTACTAAATGCTTTTACAATACAAAAACTTAATGTTTTATGGCATGCTCATGCGTCATGACAATTCTAGGTTGTTTTGCATTAGATAACGAGATATGTTGCATTGCATTGATTACATGTTATGTGAAAGCATAATAGGGCCAATATTACCATTTACAGTCTCTTATGTGTCATTATGTATAATCGAGAAGCATACATTTCTAATATGTCCAAGTTATGCCAAATGACCATCCATGTATTTGAATATGCAATATGCACAATTCAACACAATTTTATGTTATTCCAAACTCAGATGCAAAATTTATCACTATTTGCACTTTCGTGCCCAAGCTTGCTAGCACCACTTTTAGATGATCATTATATTGGTCATACCCATTCTATATCAATTATAGGTCATTTATACAAGTGTTTCAAGCATAAAATAATTAAGAACAACAACCACATGGTCATAATCAAAATGTGGCAGCAACATAATATTAGCTTAGCACATATACAACAATTCGAGCAAAATCGAGTTTTTACCCGATTAGGTCAACAATACAATGTCATTTAGCATTCCAATTATTTTTTCCCAAAGCCTACCACAAATATGCACCTAAGGTATCAACATTTACCACTATTTAAGTATCCTTACATACACATAAAATTGATCACATCATATAAAAATTTTACACACACACATTGATATCATTCCTACACCTTAATGTCACAATTGCATTAACCTAGGTTTGGTTCCATTTTTGTCCAACCATATTTACCCTAACTTAACACTATTATTTTACACATTTATAGTTTTCACATATCCCCTTTTTAATGTCAACCATAGTCAAAATAAATTTCTTAAACAAAATGGCCATGTACATACTCACATGCATACACACTTGGACATCACCTAAACTTGTTATCTAAACTCAAAATTCATTCACTCCAACACCTCCTTTCAATTTTACAGAATCCTTAGGACATAGTTAAGTCAAGTTTGCCATAATAAAAGACTTAAAATTCCCTCCTAAGTCATACCGAATTCGGCCATAATCCAAAACACAACCAATAATTTTGTTTTCTTTCAAAATCCTTCATGTAGACAACTTTGATTCAACTTGAATTAAACTTTCCCCCATCAAATTTAATGTTTAAACCACTTATTCATAAATTCTAAAGTGTTATTCAACCTCTGAAATCAATTAAAATAGAACCTAATTCTACCAAAACATAAAATATCAAGCAAAGGAACCATGTGTTGCAACATATGTTCAAACAACACCCTATCTTGATTCCATCATTAAAAATCAATTCAAAACCATACCAAACCTGATTTTCTTTGGTTCTCCTTGTTGTATACTACCTCTTATGATGTTAGAAAGATGTTTTAGATGTTGAAACACTTCAAAATCTTGCCAAAATTGATTGTTTACAAGCTTGGATAGAGGCTGCCTATGGTGGAATGTGCATGAATTTTGCTACTCGATTTAGAGAGATGAAGAAGCAACTGGTATTCTTCTCTTTTATTATTTTTTACATTCTCTTTCTGATGTTGAAGTGCATATATAGATCTGAGATGATTTTGGGCAACACCTTGGATGGCTATGATTAGTTTTTCCTTTTAAACTTTTGATAACTCTATACTGACATACTTAACTCTTTCTATTTCTACATTTCACCACCACTTATCCTTTTTGTAAATTTACCTACTAAGCTTTATTTTTATGTCATTCAAGTCATTTTCATGTGTATTTCAAGTTATTTTTTAAAAATTACACTTCAGCCCCCATGTATGGAAGTATACTTGCCACTTAGTCTATTTTGCCTTTTTAGGTTTTACCGGGTAACTTTAATTTGCAATTTTAACAACTTTGTGTAGCTTATTAAAATTTTTTTACTTACACTCATTAAAAATATTTTAAAATGTTATTTCCATTGTTGAATTAAATTTTTAAGTCACAAGCACCTCGGTGTTAAGCTAGCACGTCGACGTAAGCTAGCACCTCCCTTAGCGCTACTTACTCGTGCTTAACTTTAACCCTAAATATGATTGTGATTATATTAGTAACCTTCTATTGTTACTAAATTGTATCTAACATAATATATAATGGCTCTAACTAGGTATAATATAATAGGTACGATAGCTTGTATGTCTAAGTTACACAAGTTAGGTGACTTAAGGTCATTTGATTATGAATCATATGGCATATGTGAGTCTTGTTTATTGGGCAAGATGATAAAAGTACCTTTTAGTGGTAAAGGTGCACGTGTGAGTGATGTATTGTAGCTAATACATAGCGATGTATGTGGCCCAATGACAACGCTAGCTAGAGGTGGATATCTATGCTTCATTACCTTTATCGATCATCACTCATGATATGGAAATGTGTACTTGATGAAGTACAAGTATGAAGCCTTTGAAAAGTTCAAATAATTAAGAAATGAAGTAGACAAACAACTTGGTAAAAGTATTTAAAATACTACAATCATATCAAGGTGGAGAATACTTAAGCTAAAAGTTTCAAAGTTATCTTAGAGATGATGGGATATTATTTCAGTGCACTCCCCTTTACACTTCACAACATAATGGAGTTGCAGAGAAGAGAAACCGAACCTTATTAGACATTGTTTATTCCATAATGAGCTACCAAACCTACCCAAGTCATTTTATGATTACACATTAGAGATAATTGTTTATGTGATAAATAGTGTGCCCTCCAAATCGGTTGATTTCGCTCCATATGAGATATGGTACAAGCAAAAAACTAGCCCTTTCGCACATGTGGGTATGGGGATACTAGGCATATGTGAAAAGGACTGCCCTTTCGCACATGCAAGTATGGGGATGCTAGGCATATGTGAAATGGACTATGTCAGACAAATTGGATGTCAAGTCTAACAAATGTTTATTTGTAAGATATCCTAGAGAGTCTAAAGGATATTACTTGTACAATTCTATGGAACAAAAGGTGTTTGTTTCAAGTCACGTTACCTTTTTAGAGAAAAAGTTTCATCTTAAAAGAGATGGTGGGAGTAGAATTGAACGTGGAAAAGTTCAAGAACCACAAACAAACTAGTCGATTGATTCTAAGCCCATGGATATTAAGCTTATCATTCCTCCAATCGTGAAAAAGTTAGAACCAACAGTTACATATGCTCCTAGAAGTTCTACTAGGGTGACTCACACTTCTAAGAGATATGAATTTCCCGTATGTGATACAAAAGACATGACACTAGTAGAAGATGATGAGCCCACAAGCTGTGAGGAGGTTCTAAAGAGTTCAGAATCAAAACTATGGCTCAAGGCCATGAAATCCGAGATGGATTCTATGTATGATAACTAAGTATGGACTTTGGTGTCTCAACTTGAAGGGATAAAACCCATTGGGTGTAAATGGATCTTCAAGAAGAAGACCGACATAGAAGTTACTGTGATTACCTACAAAGCTCACTTAGTAGCAAAAGGACATCGTCAATGGCAAGGTGTTGAATTTGATGAAACCTTCTCAGTAGTAGCTATGCTTAAGCCCATCAAGATACTGCTAGCCATTGTTGCTCATTATAACTATGAGATATTGCAAATGGATGTGAAGACAGTGTTCCTTAACGAGAATCTAGTTGAAGAAGTTTACATGATAAAGGGCTTCACGTCTTGAGATGGCAGCAAGGTTTGCAAGCTTTAAAGATCCATTTATGGATTGAAGTAATAACTTAGGAGCTAGAACATCTAATTTGATGAAACAATCAAATAGTTTGGTTTCTCAAAAAATGCAGATAAACCTTGTGTATACCGAAAGGTTAGTGGGAGCAGCGTCGTGTTCATTGTGTTGTATGTGGATGACATTATGGGAAACAATATAGTTGTCCTATAGTCAATCAAGATATAGCTTTTGAAACAGTTCTCCATGGAAGACTTAAGATAAATAACCTACATTTTGGAAATCTGGATCTATAAAGATGAAATCTAAAAGGTTGTTTGGTCTTTTTCAATCCACGTATATAGACAAGATCCTAAAAGGTTTAGCATGGATCTTTCACTACAACATAATGTATTTATAGCTACGACTTATAGATACAAATTTATTTATTTATTATAGCATAAATGTATATATATAGCTACTATATTAAAAACATGTAGTTATTTACAATTTTTAGTAACAAACATTTAACTCTTGAAGTTATTATATTATTTTTTTGTTATATCTTTTATATATTATGGCAAATATTTGCGAATGTTTAGCTACAAGAAAATAATATAACAAATAAAATGTTATAGCGATAAAATTAATATAATCATAATTAGTTTAGTTAATAAATTTATTAATTCATATTGAGTGGTAACTTTGATTCTTTACAATTCTAATATAACATCAATTCGTGGGAGTGGTAACTTTGATTCTTTCTACACTCGAAATTGTAAGTTTATTTCATACTGAGCTTTTTCTTTTCTTTTACTTTAAAATTATTTATTTTTTATTATATATTGATGAATGATTACTGTGATGTATATATTAAATTTTATTTTAATGATCAAATATATATATATAATTTTTTACAATGATTAATAATCAATAATTTTGAGATATTATATTTTATAAATATTTAATTTTTCTTCTTAATTTGATTTATTTTATAATATGTTGAATTTATTTTTTTTCTTTCTTCGTCATTTTCTTAATGTTAGCAAGTGCAGAGTGTGTATGGTGGTATTCTACTCTTTCATCTAAATTATTCTGCAAATTTATTTTATATTGACATTTTTTATTTTTTTATTTTTTTATTTTTTTATTTTTTTTATTTCTGTAAGATTGTGCTTACCATCCTTTTTATTTATTTATTTATTTATTCTCCATATCTTCTCTATTTGTTGGTGTAGATCTTAAATTGTAGTATTGAACCCAAAAAAAAAATTAAAACTGTAAATTTCTTCATTAGAAAAAAAAAATATATATATATACATATACATAGCAAAATTGATCCATTTCCCCAGATTCCAAGAATGTTTGTCATATCATGAAAACAATATGCATAAAATTTAGTATGAGCCGGAATAGGGTTACTCTACAAAGGAAGAATTTCATGGTTAGAATTGCCATGTTTATTTAGCGAATGACTTCGTGAAACGTAGTAAAACTAGAAGATGACTTTTGACATTCTACCAATCTAAGTGACATTTTGCTTATTGTATGCTTAGAACTATAATTCTAAAATAGGCATATGCTTAAGTTCCCACTTGTTTAATAACATAAGATAACTTAATAAATACATTACCTGATATAAATGAGAGAGAAAGATATTTCATCTGTTTGGGATAATTGATTGATCTGAATGATACACGTGTCTGGTAATCATACAAATTACATTTTGCCTAAATGAAATATTCATATAGTTTTAATATTTAATAAGATAACTTAATTTTATTAAACAAAAAAAGAAAAAGAAAAAAATGATAGAAAAATATTTGCCATGTTGCGAATTTTTAAGAACTACTATTGAGTTAGGTGGCAAACTCCGGTGGAGATATTTTTAAGGCTTAGTTTTAATATACTAAATATATTATACTCATATAATATAAATGTTATTTTTATTTATCATAGATACACACTAATATTTAACTACAAACGACTTAAATTATGTAGCTAATCTTTAGCTATGCTACTTCTTCCTATGATATGCTACGGAAAAAATTATAGTGGCAAAAACATTTAGACATGGAAATTACTATTTTTAGCCACAATAAAATTTGTAGTTGTTAACATATCATATTATAGTATTATGTCCGGGACTTTGTAGTTTGGCGGATTGGATTGTTTAGCCGTTGTAGAAGGCATTGGCAGAGCAGGATGATTCACCGTTTGTTTTATGGAGACTGGTCATAAGCAAAAGTTCCATCTGAGAAGTAGGTTGGTTGTGTGGTACTTTCGTGTCCTTCTAGATAAAAGAAAGATTGCGGAATAAGCCTACCTAGTTGTATCGTTCAGGGGGTGTACGGAAGTGGTAGAGCCTCCGCGGTCACACTTGTTCTTGAATTTTACTCTCCTTGTTTCCTTAGGGTCTACATCATCTTCATCAACTCGACGATTTGACCTTTCAGTTCCAACACCTACTCTTGTAGCTCTTGCATTTGCTCTTGGTTCTCCATCTTCTTCCTTCTAGTCTGAGCACGTGTGTAATGAATCTTTTTGTGGATTCTAGGGCTTAGGGCTGGGTTCTGTCGTGTTTTTGCTATTTTTCCTAAAGGCGAGAGTTTTTGTTAGTTTGGTTAATTCAGCCATCCTTATTATTCATTTTAATTTTGTTATGTTAGGAAAGGGAGAAGTTTATAAATGAAAAGGCAGAGTAATAATTTGAGAAGAGTTTTCTTAGTCATAACATTCACGCAAGTCGAACTAGCAAACCACTACGAGTTATATTGATGCATTCAAACTTATTACACTGAGGGGCATTCTAAGGCCTTGGCTCCAGCAAGGCCCTCCATATGGAATAGCACTTCAGGAGGTAGTGATGTATAGGTTCATCATACCGTGTGGGGTTCAATGTTGCTAGGGCCCGTTCAAATTCTTGTAGAAGATCCTCTTTTCTGCTCGCTGCCAGGTGTTCTAATCTTTGGATTTTCTCTTTCAATTCCAAGTGAAGATTATTACATAGTATCTTGGCATTCTTCTCACGGATATATTGTAAGCTTGTCTACTCCATTTGGGCCCATTTCTTTTCTTCCACGTCTCTCAACCTCTTCCGGGTTCCTGGAGCCTTTCCTACAATCTTGAATAGCCTTCCTTGGTCTATCAGACCTTTATTCTCATTGCTTCCATTTTCCTCTCAACTCCTGACTTTTGCTTGTCCAGGGTCTACCTTAGCCCTTCCCTTTCTTTTTCCAGCTTGTCCGTCCTTTCGCCTAAGGTTCGGTTTTCTATTATAAACTATCGAAGGTGCATTTCTGGCTCAGTTGGAGGAAATTCTCGAGTTTCTTTATTTCGTCCTCTAGGTTCTCTATCAAAAGGAATGGCAAGGACCTTGTCTCACTGTTCTCTCCAAGCTTGATACCTTTCAATCATTGGTGGGCCCTTCTTCTGCCTGGTTACTCCTGTGATGTGCTTCTAAGCCTTTTTGGATATG
>CAOGCB011460700.1:0-14589 GCA_948266635.1 Cnidoscolus chayamansa | reverse complement strand
AATAGGCTCTCTATCTCTCCTTAATCTCACTATCTCGTGTCGAAATCTTCTGAGCTTCGTCCTTTATACACTTAATTTGGTTTAAGTCTCTACTTTTCCTCTCTCTCAACTTTGCAAGCTTATAAATACTCTTCTCCCCCTTTTTAGTTCATAGCTGTTGATATAATTCTTCTACTGCTTTACCTCGGGCCACACTAACTGCCTTCTTTGCTTCTTTTTTAGCCTTATTATATTCCTCAAATGCCTCATTATTTACCGCATTTGGTAATTTTTTATATCATTCCCTTTTAGCTTTAATATCCTTTTGAACCTCTTCATTCCACCACCTCGCATCTTGCGGTCTAGGCCCTAACCCTTTAGATACCCCAAGCACTTTATTTGATACTTCCTTAATGCATCTTTTCATGTCCTGCCATAAGTCCCTTATACCAAATCGATAAGAAAATATCAATCCTTCTCGTGTAACAATTCAACTCAAACCAGCCTCACAAGTAGAAGTTAGTTGCATGGGTCCTTTTACCCCAGTTCAATATATAGGTTTTTACAAGGAAAAAAAATAGATCTTACATATTCTTTCTCTCTAAACCAAGCGAACATGTAGAAAGTCTAATGAAAAGAAAATACTCCCAATATGATCATAGAAATTTAGAAAGTCCAATGAAAAGAAAATACTCCAAATATGATCATAGAAATTCAAAAAAGCGCCTAAATTTTTTTCAATGTTATGGTATGCTTGGTCGAATAAATAAATCCTTGACGACAAACTTACCTGTGCTTTCTGTAAAGGAGAAACTCGGCAGCAAACAACTGAACTACAATTCAAGCTCAAATTTAGTAGCATTACTCGTAAACTGGGGTCCAAGGCATACATCAGACACTTTCCATCTATAACAAGTGCTAACTTTGGTCCAGATAAAGTGCTCAAGCAGTGCTGGGCTTCCTCAAGGCAATTCTTCAGCTCTTTTTTGACTTCTTCCTTGATAAAGCGTGCAATTTCCACTTGGTCACCCTGACAAGAGAATTGATATTATTGAAAAAAGTTTGACATACAATTTGGTAAATTCTCAATTACATGCGTTTAACAAATAAACAGGCCAAGAATGCAGTTTACCCTGTCTTCAACTTCTCTTATTGCATCAGTTTCTGAACTGATAATAAATTGTTTCATCTCATTGTTAATTAAGTTGCAAGCTGCAGCAAATAATAGTCAGAGAGAAGATTCCAGAAAATAAGATGGAAATACAAAATATAACATTTAGTTCATGACAAAAATAGTACCAGGCTACAGTAAGTAATAACTCACCATAAGCTATATTAATCGCTGTTTCCATCTTGTCCCCTGTTAACACCCAAATCTTGATTCCAGCTCTAGAAAGAGTCTCAATACAACCCGGTACTCCTTCTTGAAGCTTGTCTTCTATAGCAGTGCTACCAATCAAAATAAGTTCCTTTTCTATTAGCTCTGCCACCTGCACAAGTTTCAGAATTTTCTTTAGATGACGACTTGCATCAACTAAAGTAAAAAATTCAAGATATGAAAAATCAAATACAGTCTGATAACGTGACTTCATCAGCATTCTAGCATTCCACAGTCATTTTACAGCAGTTTATAATGTCATAATCCACACACTTCCCATTTCTAACACTGTTATTAAATCTAGAGATAGCCACTTCCCCTCTCATATATTTTACAAGAATATCCGTATAAAAGTAATCTGTAACACCCTTACTGAGACTCAGGAAAGCCCCGATAAGTTGTGCCCCCACAGTAAAACAAACAATATTAACAACTAATAAATAATCGGAAAAAAAATGTTTGATAATGAATCGCAGAATATAATAACAAAATGAGATATAAAGAGGTCTTAACAATAGAAATTCGAGAAAGAGAATAAGTACAAAGAGTTATAAGGTAAATGAAACAATGATATCTCTTTAATTTTAAAATTTTGGGACGAAATTTCTTTAAAGGAGAGGAGAATTGTAACATCCCGATTTTTAGGGTGATCGGGTATGCAATATAAAATATAAATTGCACTTGTAATTAAATTAAATAAAATATATTAGATGACATGTAAATTTTTAAATGAAAATTTTATAAAAGAATATAATAATGGTGAATAAATCTATAAGACATAAATAAATTAAAGTATGGTAATAGAAATAAAGAGTAAGGTTAGATTAAATTATTGAAATAAATTATGAATAGTCCAACCGATAAATTGGAAGTAGAATTTATATTTTATACTACATACCCGATCACCCTAAAAATCGGGATGTTACATAACCAATGCCTAGTATCCTAAACTGCAACTTCATTAACTAAATCGAAACAATAAAGCTAAATGAAAATAAATTATAATATATATGGCCATAAAAGAATTCACACGAAAGAGTAAATATTAAGCTGCTTATGGAAAAAAAAATTTAACAAAATTCTGAGACAGAACTTGAAACCTTTCATAAAGAACATGCTCCTACAGAAGCAAGAGCTATATAATAAATGTTTAATTAAAACGCTTTCTTAAGCATTAATCAACTTTTATGCATGTTAATGAAGATTAAATAGTTAAATATTAACAAAACAGGCAAAGATCAATAAATAAATAAAAATGAGAAGTTAAGACATACCTCATCCAACTTCTTCTCACGATCTCTAAGAGAAGATTTAGCTTGGATAAACTTCTCATTCCAGCTTTCATAAATTTCAGGACTTAAATTTCTGTAGGCTAGGCAAAGGGTACGTAATCCAGCAGATCCAAATTGTTCCAGATGTCCTCTGGTTATTTTCTTTAAATCATCATTTCCATCAGCTAATCTCTCATAAATTACAGTATCAGCACCCTGTAAAATAAGTTTCTAGCCATGTATCACTTCCCAGAAAATCATCCACATGAGAAGCCTCAAAAAATATCCTACCTTGCAGTATAATACAAGTCTGCCATCAGGATACCGACAAACAACAGACTGGCGTTTCCGTGTGCTACAGCAACAGCAGATATTATAATTAAGTGAGTGATATCAATCATGAAGTCATAAATTAAACATTTGAGGGAGATAAATTAGTTCCCACCTGTTGAACTCGAGAACATTCAGAATTTCATAAGCCACATCCTCAATTTTACCCATTTTATCTACGTGAGATTCACGAACATATATCATTGTAGGTGTTCGCCTGGAAAAAGATACTACAATCAGCAGGTTTACAGAGACTGTAACGGAAAATTCTTGAACAAAACTTTGTAAATCCACTGAATCATTTCCCATATTTGCCACCCAAGCAACAAAACTTCAAAACAAGCACAAGGAATAGTAAGGCCTATAACAGTACCCAGTACAAACCTGTAAAAGAAAAAACCAAAATTCTTTGCAGCAGTAACCAGAGCAGCCTCATCTGGTGAGGCAGCCTGATATTTGATTTTCTCTGGAGATTCATCGCCCTCAGGAAGGACTGTATGACAAATAGCAAGGCATCTGAAAAATTCCTACACGAAGAAAAAACCTATATGGATCAGGTTTATATGCATGGATTCAAGCAACAGAATACCTTTTCCAAATCCAGCTCATCAAATCCCAGAAAAGCCAAAAATATCCTTGATAAGATGTCAATAGCAATTAAATTATTTCTTCAAGGTTAAACCCAAGAAAAAGAGAGATATGTTCCTGGTTATGATTTATGGCAAATTTAAGCACCCAAGGCCAGATTCTAGTAACAGAAAATAAGAAGCCAATATTATAACATGTAGCCCATCATCACTTCCAAAGAAAAAAGAGAAAAAAAATACAAATAGCATCAGTCATTATCATGACAATTTGCCAGTCGCATGCTTATCTTGCATAGAATGCAGAAAAGTCAATATCTCAAAATGGTTTCGGTCTGCAATTCATTTGCAAGAAATATCTCAAAAAGGTTCCATAACTTATTAAATAAACAATGAAAATATCCAGTATAGCGAATAGTTGTTGGAAAGCCATGCTTACACCATCATCAAGATCTTGTACTCAGTTACAGCACACATTAAGTCTCAAAGGCATTCCTACCATACAGCAACTGTTACATACTCTTTAAGATTTATATGAATAAACACAACAAAAAAAAATTCAGATAAGCTAGTGAAAGAACAGTTGCACTGTGCATGATTTGAGGATATTCCATTCAAGTCCTTCTGGATAAAATACCACACCTTGCATGCGTCAGGATCAGGCTCATTCCTCCAAGCTCCTCGCATAAGCCTAGAATCATCGAAATTGAACCCCTTCTCATGTACTGCACTAACTGATTTATGCACCTGTAAGAAGTTCATCATTACTTAAATTCTCCTGATTTTCACACCATAAAAATAAAATAAAAAAAAATAGCAATAGAACATTTTCACTCAAACAATATTTTCCAAAAATGGAAGTAACACATACTTCTTGAACTGTTATGCCACTCCGCCGTGCTCCGCCCTGCTCTATTTCAGTGATACCACACCCATAAACCTCTCCTCCAATTGAACATTTAAAAAATTCCATTAAATTTCTTGTTAATGTCCCAGTTTTATCAGAAAATATATATTCCACCTGAGAAAAGCAGCAGTTAAAATAAAGTAACCAGGAAAATAGTGAAAAGTAACAAATAAAAAAGAGAACTTGACATTAGCATTCACCTGCTACAGTATAATTCACATAGCACTACTCCAAAAGGTAAGTGTGGAAACCATGTATATGATAGCTTACCCTTATGAAATTAAATTACCTGTCCAAGTTCCTCGTTCAAATTGGAAGTTCTAGCCAATGCAGCAGTGTTGCTTTCAGCATGATACATATGTAGATCCTTGTTGATAAATTGGGTGCACTGGATAAACTTGATCATCTAAAAAAATTTTTAAAATATTAATAAGTAGCATATTAGACAAAAATATATCTGCTATGTTATAGCGATACATATGATAATGGCGAATTTACCTACCTCAATGGAAACATATAAAGAGATGGGAATTATTGTCGAGTATAAGGTGATAAGTGTAAACAAAGTCAGAGCAGCAACCTATAAAACCGATAGAGATAATAAAAACCAAAAATAAAAAAAGAACAGATCAAACCAAAACATTGAACTGTAGCAAAATATATTACCCCAAATCGGTTATTAGGGTTAAACTCTGCTGGCACACCTTCATCAAGTCCCAGGTAGTAGTACTTCCGATTAATGAATATACCACTGCAGAATTCCATGCACCAGAAAACATTATCAAATCAGAGAATCATGAGCAAAGAAATAAGGATTAAAATTATAAGTAAACATAAAGAAGAAAAGATGATGAAACTGATGAATTGACAGACTGATCATTATCCCACCTGGCCGTAGCTCCAATCAGGCACATAAAGAAAAGCGATCCAAAAAGGGTAAGTATAAGTTTGTCAAGTTTTCTTTCCAGTGTACTCCTCTTGGAAGGAACATTCATAGAATTCATCATAACCTGCAATTGAATCCAAAATTTTCATAAAGCAAACAGCTAATTGTTAATGTTAATTGATAAGAATGAGCAGCTGAGGGGTAATGAGAGCAGAAAAAACACTAGAGACAAAGAGAAGGGTACGTGGAAAGTATATTCTAGAAGAACCAAGAAAACGCCAGAGGAGAATGACAAAGGGGCCATTACAGCAGAATGTCTTCTTATGTGAAGGGGGGGACCAATTGTCCAGGGAATGATAAAGGGCCGTTAAAACAAAATGTCCTCTTATGTGAAGGGGGAGACCATTTGTCTATATAAGAAGGAAAAAGAGAATAGAGGAGGGTATGCTTGTTTTTCTGATATTCTGATAGTGGGCATTCCTAATGAATGTGGTTTCCTTGTATCTTTCTGTGCTAAGGAAATATATTCCAGTGATCTTCCTTCCTTTTTCTTTCTGATTTCTGTTCTCCAAATTCCTATCTCTGTCATTAATAGTAGATTGATGACATGCTACATGTAGCATAAAAGTAAATACCAAAAGGATTATGTGACTAGCTTCTTGTAGCAAACCCTCTTACTTAAAAAGAAACAGAATATGATAAGGATTGTAGATAACAAGAAATTCTTGGGGCTCAATCATCATTCACCAAGAAATCATTTGTCACAAATGAGGAACCGATAATACATTAAATACAAAACCAAAAGCATAATGTATGGGCAACCAAGGATTAATTACAATATGTATTACACAGCAAATTAGAATGACAAACCTTTGTTTCATGGCCCGTGAAAATAACAGCCCCAACAATGTACTCTGTGTTCCTGAGACTGCATCCCTATGAAAACATGTTGGCAGAGTCAAAATCAGTTTCACAGCAGAAGTGTAACAAGCAGAGATCATAAAATGGAACTAACAAAATATAAAGTGTTAATCCTCTTGTCATTCTCTTTGTATGGGATTAAAAAGCTGTTACTGAGAAGCACTTAGTTTCTTCTTTGTATGGGATTAAAAAGCTGTTACTGAGAAGCACTTAGTTTCTCCTTTATGATTAACATTAACGTCCTAGATGAAGAAAGGAGGAAGATAGATAAATTAATCGTTCACTATAAAGGAGTGAAAGTCAAAGCATACTCTTAAAAGTAGTTGGTTTGGAGTGAGAGGTAACGTTTGCTTTTGCATTATAAGATTGCCCGTGAAAGTGTATAGTGAATTGTTTGGTTGCTCGCACTGCACTTCACCTGCACTATCAAAACTTAAATTATTATTACAAGGTATTAGAAAAATAATATAAGATTATGCATATGAGAAAGATGGCAACCATTAATCATGATAATACTTCTGTTTTATGTGAACCATCATATATTTGCAAGTATGATGAACAACTAAAGATGCCCTGTTGTGTTATAGATCAATAGCATTATACTGATTTCAGTAAAGGATACAATTCCCTCAAAAGGATATCAGCTTGTACAGATGTGTGATAATTGAGTAAAACAGCCAAATCAACTATTTGAATCTGCACTTGAGTAATCAGCATTAATGAAGTGGAAGTAGACAGAATGGAAAGAGAAACTCAGTTGCTGAAAAAGTGACAGTTGTAAGACATCTAGCAGCAATTATCTGATGGAAATGTTATTGTCATAAGAATCATCACTATAAAGATGTTACTGTTCCAGACATTGAGAACCACCAAAATTACATTACCAATCGTGTAACCATGCAATATATCCGACTGTCAAATACAGAGTACCAAATGATAATAACAAGGAATGCTAAGATTAAAAACTTGACCACTGTACATAAAAAAGATATTAAGGAGCAAAAAAAAATTGGAGAAGTTTTTTCTCCCCAAATATAGCATGCAGAAAGAGTGTCCATGAAGTGGAACTATTCAAGACAACACAACTTATTTACCCTGCAGCAAGTAATACTGCCTAGAAGAAAAGGAGTAGGGCAAGAAACAATCAAATAAAACATTTCTTACATGTTGAGTAGAAAAACAAAAATATGCTTTCCTTACATGACACAGTTCCTAGCAACTTGATTGTTATACACCTACAGTTTCTCATTCACATTCTCATAATCCTTAAACATGTAAAAGCATGTGGCACACGCACATGTTTACATGTATGCATATTTAAAATATGGCATCTAAACTTAAGATAACCTTTGAATTCTGCAGCTTTTTCCGGAGTCGAGTAATCCCAAGTTCTTTCCAATGCCTTTCTGATCTTCAAATTTGTTTCGCCATCCAAATTTGCAGTCTGACAAACCCAAAAATATACAAATACATGAAACATACAAGACATCAATAGATCATGCATTCTTTCTAAGGCAAAAACAAAAATAAGAAAGCCAAACCAACAGCAATCATGACAATGATTTAGTTGAACCTCAATGTAGCAGACACCATCTGGATTTGTAGCAGCAAGGAAAAGCAGATCTGCAGGAAAGAATCCATCCTGTTTAACCTGCAGCCAACCAAATTCGATTTTAAGAAAACGAAGTAAAACCAACTTTTTTCATAGACTCTTCTTCACATTCCTTTATCTTTCTCATATGGTATCAGCATAATGTTGTTCTCAAGCATCAAGATTCATTGAGTACTCAAACATATCAAGTACATTAGGCAAGTTACACTAGGAAAGGCACCAGTGTGGATATAGAACTTTCTTATTTATTTAGAAGAAAATTAATGGCAATGGCATGCTTAGTGCTTACCCTAACAATGTCTCCAACTTGTAACTTCTTCCAGGGAACAGTCTCCCACTGTTGATCTTGCAAAACCTCCACTGGACTATTGTTAATCACCATATCATTCTGTAATCGCTTCTGTAGTTCACAATCAAGAAAAATATACCATAAAAATATATAAGTGTGATAAATCAGCTACACTCACAATTGACAAAAGATAGCTTCAAGCTACCACAAGCCACACAAAGAATAGGGAAAATTATATATTAAGCACATAGTTCTTAAAGCATACAACCTACAAAGAAGAAGTACAAAGAGAGAGAGAGAGAGAGAGAGACAGCACATACTATAATCAACAACAAGAACAGGACTCACCCAGTCTTCAAATGCCTCCTTAATAAGAGAGACTAAAAGCACCAGGCTCAGAGGGACTACATTTGTTACAGGATTGACGGGACTGCATAATCAGAAACTCTTTTAAATACAAGCATAGTTACAGAAAAAGATGTTGGTAAATATAGAACCTTTTTACAGATAATTAAGAAACATCAAAGAAGCAACTTGACTAATAGAAAAAGGAGAGCACAAAAGCGAGATTCAACGTGCAGAACCAAGATGAAAGTGTACAGAAATGAACAAGAAAATGAAAATAAAAACATCATAAATACACAAATAAAATGGGAAGAATGTAGAATTTTGAAATGTTAAACAGTATAGGTGGAACAAAACAAATCCTAGCCAAGTATTAAAAGCTTTCAATATCATTACTGAGCTTTAACTGAATCTTAACAGAAACTATAAAGAATCAAAACCTTTGTCTATATAAAGGAAAAACAAAGACAAGGAGGCGGTTCCATAAGAGAAAAAATTATATTTAATTCATGAACTCCAACTTATGGTTGATGTTAAAAGGAAATATTCAAAACATTGTTAGTCCAAAAGATTGATCAAATTGCATGAATTCAAGAACAACATGCTATTTCAAACATATCCTCAAACATATATATCACTCTCTGTCCCTATCACCATCTGTCCACCATGTAGATTATAGCGATTTCCAACTGCTTATGCCTATTATACCACAGACTAACTTGTCAGCATCTCAATTACCCAGTCACCTACATAAACTCTTCTGCAATCTGAGAAGACACCACAGTCTAACCAGGTGGTCATGACACATGCCCGCTATCCAAAGTCAAACCCATCAACCTTTATTGGTTTCACATGACAATCAACCTCTACAACTCTGTCATCCAACACAATTACACAAGAACCAGGCACTGCCTCAAATTATGTGTTCCTAACATGGAAAAGTTATCATTGCTAGGCTGCAGCTAAATGGAATATAAGGAAATTCTATTTCTCAATTCTCACACGGTTTGTATTGTTCTTAACAGTGGAATAGAATTTTGTTCTTTATTCTATTTTAAGGAATTGGAGAGGCTTCTTTTGATTGAGCCCACATTTGAAAGTAAAAGACCACACTTTCAGGCAAGTTCACATATTCCTTGCAGTAACACAATGTTAATAAATAGGAAGGAAGAAACAATCTCAGTTTATTCGTTTTCTCCCCTTTTATTGGGTCTAGTTCTACTTGGATACTTGACTATTGCTAGCTAGAAAGCATGCCAAAAGTGATGATATATCCAAGCCCACTCAAATAACTAAAAGTACAGAATCATTCATTAGAATTCAAATCACCTGCACACTTCTGTAAGCAAATTTTCAAATCATGTCAAAACAAAAAAAAAATACAAAATTATGAGGAAGACAAAAAAAAATCAGATCATAGTAATCAACCCACTGTTTGGCTGAGTTTCCAGACCATGCAACGCATGGGCAACATCTATGTTAGTGAACAAAGCATGGAATGACAAGTATCTGCAGATGGAATGACAAGTGTGCAGACATTTTGGCAATGTTTGTCTTAGGATGTCAAATTAGACAGAAACTCTGCATTGTGACCAAAAAATAGTGAACATTCAGAATTATATTAAATAATTTTATTATTTTTATTTGTAATTTTTAATTTATTTCACTCTTATTTGTTTAACTAACTGAAAAAACACCCATTTTTTTCTTTTTCATAAAAAATATTTATATTTTTATGATATTACAAAAATAAAAAATAGTATCATTTACTATATTACTTTATTTTTAGTTTTTTATTTCAATTCTAATTTTTCATTCACTAAGAAACCAGTAACAAGTATCTTTTTTCAATAAAAATACACAATCATATAGTAAATTTACTATATTTCATAGATATATTTGTTTTAATTTTACCATATGATATCATTTATTATATCATATCTATTATTTTGGTTTTTTACTTTTTTTTAATTATTTCACTACTTATTTAACAAACTAACAAAAAAGTAAAATATTCTTTTCAACTTTTCTATTTCATGTACTTTTACCCATAATATTTTAAATTTTTCATAGTAGCAAGAATTATATTTATTATAAAAAAAATGATTCTTCTATGATTCGTTCTAAGAATGGTTCCACATCAGGCACACAATGTCCATGTTACCAGTATGTGCGGCAAACTACTAACTGGGGATGTCTATTCTTTGCCAGTCATACTGGCAAAACTGTACCAGCCAACTGTTTGCCAGTTTCGATGGCGAACTATCAGTTGACGCCTTGACTTGACCTTTTTGTCCTTCCCCTGGTTTTTTGTTTGCCATTCACTTTTATCATCAAAACAATGCTTTGTACTTGACATTAATACCCATAAAAGTCAACAAATTCATCAACAGTCAACTAACATTTACTTTCTAGTTGGCTCAAATAAACACTAAAAATCTGGTAGTGGAAACCCTTGGCTTTGAAGCTGTTGAATCCCACATTGGTTTGGAATATGAGTCGTGTGCCCCTTATAAGGCATTGGGCATCCCTCCCCCCATGACCTAACTTTTGGGGTGAAGTTAGGCCTGACTTATTTTCTTAATATGGTATTAGAGCCTCCAATCTAATGTTGGGCCTCCCGTTTGTGTTTGGATAGGCATGTTGGACCTCCCGTTTATGTTTCACGCTTCAGTTGGTCTATGCGTGAGAAGGGTGTGTTGAATCTCACATTGGTTTGAAACATGAGTTGTAAGCCCTTTATAAGGCCTTGGCCACCCCTCCCATCTTGAGCTAGCTTTTTGGGATGGAGTTAAGCCCGGCCTATTTTCTTAACAAAAGCAAAAGGCACAAAGGTAAGCAGGAAAAGAAAAGGTTAATGGTGCTTTTTGTAAGATTTTCATTATAATCATCATCATAGAAACAATAGTTTATTAATACAGCAAGTTCAAAGTTCCAGTTTTGAAATTTAGTTACCTAAATCCTCCAGTTTTCTCGATTTAGAAATGAAGGAAGTGGCAGTAATTTGGAGGGCACAAGGGTAAAAATTTTAAGAGTGTGATATAGACAAAGTTGTCTATGAAAAATAGTATGGAATATATTTGTTCAGTTCATGTAAAAGAGATAAGGCATTTTTAGAGCAGAGCAAAAAAAGTTGCAAATACTGTCTTCAACCATGTCAGGTAATATATACAACTGGAAAGTAAAATAAAGCAATACATGTCTCGGTAGCAACTAGCAAGTATATGTACATGTCTCCGTAGCAGGGATATCACTGATGGTTATGAAACACTAAGCTTACACAAGTTTGCATCAAAATACCTGATTGGGGTCATTGATAAAATTGATATCAATAGAAAGTAGCAATTGGCCACCCGCCTGAACTGTTCAATATAAACACAGAATTTTATCAAGCAACAAAATCACAAGCCAAAAAGAAATACATGATGGTGCAGAGTGGACCAGCCTTATAATACACTTGACCCTAACCATTAAATGAAATCTTCAAACTTTATATCAAACCACAATAGCATGAGGTGCTATGGCAAGTGAATGTATCCTGTTATAGGCAGCAAAATATCCATACTTGCTTGTAAAGCAAAAGAAAATGAGAAGTTCTTAATGTCTGCATTGGTTATTTTTAAACTGCTGAAGCTTTTTTATTTCATCTACATGATCAAAGACAAACATCTTTGCATTTTGCATAAACTCAACTTTGCTGTAAAAAAATAGTGTAAGAAAAAGGATGGGAATGAACACGCACAAAATTAAGAAAGGATGGAAAAGGAAGCAAATAACTGATGGTGGAATGCCTTTTAGAGTTTTGAGGAATTTTTAACCCTTAATCAACAATTTTAGCGATTAGCAATTAAGACAGTGTCCAAACAAAAGTAACAAATATAGAACCAGTTCAAGGAGCCAAAACTCAAATAAACAAGAATTCAGAATCAAACATACTCACTGAATCCACTAAGCTTTTTCAAATATAAGAATCCTAACCTAAGAAACAAAATAAGTCTCTTGTCTATGTTTCTTAACTATTGCCAATCCTTAACTTAAGTAGTACCACGTCTAAGTATAAAAAATGCAATTAAAAATAAAACCATTTTTGTTGCTAAAATTAATTTACCTGTTCAAACAATCCCTTTGGTAGAAAGGTCAAGAAATTGTACTTTGTAGTCGATATAGAATTCCCCTGAAACAATTGATCCCATGCAAATAAAGAGCCAAATCAATTTTGGAATTACAAGCAATAAAGCAAACTGCATACCAAAAGCTTTTAACAGTCAATTAAGGGGGAAAAATCCAAATTCAAATACTTCTGAGTGCAAACACTTTCATTAGCAACAGACTTTCAGGTGCAGTAATCAAATGTAGAATTTTGTGTATCTATTGCTCTTGGTTTAAAGCTCCTAGAAATAGATAAAGTAACAAGAAGTTACCAAGACCAATGAGGAAACAAAAGAACTCTGTTAATAGTAACAACTGACGTTGTCTCTCACATAGTACAGATCATATAAATTTGGTTATGTGCATTATATTTTAGGGAGCATGAGAAATCATGACTACAATTGCATTTGTCCATGTGCAAAACAGAAAACCTCAATTAAGTACCTAATAACACATGAGTAAAGCATTTAACTTCAATTGAGCACCCTTCATTTTGACAAAGCACAAGTGCACCATAACCTCATCACTATTTTCAACAATAACAAAATAAAAGCACATCCATATAATACATAAAAAGCAAACTTCAACCGTTTGCCCCTTAGCTTCATTGGTTTCTGCTAAATCCAGCAATTACTAACGGAATAAGCCCAAGAAAACAAACATTAATCCTGCAATTCACAAAAATTCCTATCTGGAAACCGTGGATTTAAAGGGGAAAGTTATATTTAATTACATACTAAGTCCAGTGGAGTTCCCGTTTTTTTGGACAGGGAATAACCAAAAAATTTCACGTTTCCAAGCAACCAGACAGAAATGAAAACGGACATAAACAAGTATACAAAATGAAATATAACAGCCGAGTATTTAGATATAAAGAGGAACCTTGAATCTGACGGGTGAATTAGCCTCGCGATCATTGCAGTAAATGGTTCGGTGATTAGGGGCCTGAGGCTGGACGTGGCCGAGTCGAACCGTGCGAGAAGCGGACGAACGGCCGGTCAAACTCACATCTCGGCTCAATCTCGATCCCGATGACCTAACCCTCTCCCATCCACCGCTCATTGTTATCTTCTTCAACCAAAAAAAAGAGGCAACGACCGATCTCCGATAGAATATTCCGATTCCAATCTCGTTCCTCTCTGCTGTGGTTTGTCTGCTGCCTTGGATTTGGCTATTATGAAGCTTCGTTCTACGTACAATGAAACAGAGAGAGAGAGAGGGAAATTTCTACTGCTTTTTTTTTTCTCTCTTCTTCGCGGCTGCTTTCGCGTAAAAGTTTCACAGTTATGCCATTTTCGTGTTCGTGTGTTTCAATTTTTACCAAACCGCGTGCTTCTTTTCCTTCTCATCTTCGACATAAAAAAAAATGGCTTTGAATACGTAAATCACTTTTGTCTAAACGCGCATCTATTTTGCGCGTGGATTTCCTCCTGGTTGTTATTACAGTGGGTCCCGCCACATCAGCATTGGATATTTCGGTAACACGCGCGTACTGAGAGCTTGAGTGAAAACATGAAGCGAACAGAAATAACAACGGTGTCGTCTAAAAGGACCGCTATGGCGGGAGGCCACGTGTGGTCAATGCGGTTGGAAAATAATAAAATAAAATGTAGAGGAAGTTGCAGGGCTAAAGAGGATGGATATTTAAAGCGGGAGTTGGAAACAGCGTTAAATAACGATGACGGAGGATGTAAAGTGTGATGCTTGGCTTCGAGTAACAGTAATTTTACCGACATAACGGAAAACGCGCTTGATTTTCGAAATGCCAAAATTGGACACTTTTGTTGTCTCAGTCCACAAGAGCCAAATCCAAATTGGCTAACCGCCATTGTCCTACTATAGAGCCCAACGAACATGAGAACAGTCGATTAAAGCCCCATGGAGAAGCATACAATTTTTTCCAAAATTAAACAGAGGTTGCATATAAACATATATATA
>CAOGCB011458287.1:0-13416 GCA_948266635.1 Cnidoscolus chayamansa | reverse complement strand
AATAGGACAAGTTTACGACTTTCCGGTCCATGTTCTTCCATATATGGTTTCCTAGTTGTTTTTGGCAGAGCATAGTGATCACCTAATTCTTTATTAAAAAAAATCTTATGTAATTCGTTTATATCAAAGTCACATGCATTTGAATATCAGAATGGTGACCACCTTTCGATTCAACGACTCTTTATAAAATCTTTCTTCGCCTGCCAGGTATGTATGTATTGTTTTATTTATTTATTCTTTTTCCCATCTTTTTGTTCTGTTTGGTTCTTGAGAAAGTTGAGGAAAAGGTAGTAGTTTGGTTCGTTCTTGTTTATTTTTGTGACTCGAGTTTGACCCTGTTTCTTGTACTTAGATGGGTGACTGTTGAAATATTGGTTTTGTTCAGAAAGGGAATGAAGGCTTGATTTTTTTTTCCTTCTTCTTTCTTTGTTGCTTGTTGAGATACTCATGTCTGTTTCTCGCTAGTGATGTTGTTAGATATGTTTGTAACTTTCTCTAGTCATTATCATGTGTTTCTTGCAAAAGGGTTTTCATTTGCTTGGCTTTAAAGCTATATTATCAATTCTGTCTCAGTCAAACTTTGTCCCGTTATTAATCTAATTCTTATCTAAACTGCGAGTCCATAGGAGTTCCTTTGCTTGAATGGAGGCGATACTATCTTCACCCAGTTGTAATTTCCGTAGTTTTGATTTGATGAATCAAAGGACATTAGAGAATATCAGTTTCTCGAGTTCAATTCTAAACCCATTTACAAAGTTTGATAAGAAAATATGCAACCCTCATTCGAGGAATTCAAGGTTTCTAGTGGAAATGCAACAATCTGAATCTCCGGCATCGAGAATAGGTGCCAACATCAATGGACGAGCGAGTAAAATGGTACCTGTGAGTGAGGTCATGAAGAGGAGAACACCTAAAGACAAAGAAGTAAAGATAGTGAATGGTATAGAGCAGGTTAATGGAACGAAGCAGGTTGTTAATGGAGTGAGCATAATTAAGAGAGAACCTGTTGATGCACTTGTTAAGGCATCGAGATCTAGAGAGACAGACAAACTTCCGCCATTGGAGGATTCAAAAGTTTTGCCAACAGATGAAGGCTTTAGCTGGGCCAATGAGAATTATAACAATTGGCAAAGGAATATTGATATTTGGTCCGCTATTCTTTCCTTGCGTGTTCGTGTTCTGTTTGACAATGAAAAATGGACATATTTGGGAGGCTTCACAGAAGATAAGCAGGTGAATTTCAACTTCTCAAAGCCGTGCACGACTAGTGTATGATATTACTGTTATGCATGTGTACAGTAGCTCAACTATAATTCTCTTCCACTGTATTTGATTTTGTTTGTTTGAGATGAATATCTTTGTTTTAGCTATTGTTTGTATTTCTTTTTCTATTTAGAAAATTCGAAGGCGAAAAACTGGTTCGTGGCTGAAAAAGCAAGCATTGCAGCTAGGTCCAACTTTTATCAAACTTGGACAGTTAATGTCAACAAGGGCAGATCTATTTCCTCAAGAGTATGTGGATGAGCTTGCCAAGTTACAGGTATCTCATAATCTCAATCTATTCATTACGGCTCTGGCATGTCATGTCGTAATTGTGCTTTGTAGTAAAAATAGCATAGCAGTTCCATAGATTTTTATGTTTCTTGTATTATATAATCAGGATATGGTTCCTGCCTTCTCAATAAAGAAGGCAAAAAGCTTCATTGAGAGTGAACTTGGAGCTCCTGTAAATATGCTGTTCAAGGAGTTTGAGGACCAACCAATAGCTGCAGCTAGTCTTGGTCAGGTGTTTGATTTATGTTTAGTTGGTGTACTTTCTTACTATAAAATTACAAGTCAGTATGAATATTTCTTACTTGTAATTGTACACTCATTTGCTTTAGAAATAGGGTGATATCAAACTACTCTTCATTTGATATTAAAAGAATTACACTACAAAGAATGTAAATGCATCCCTGGTGCATGACTCCCTGCTTTGAGAGGATTTGGGAAATATGAATCAGATGAGCAAAAGCTTGAGACTGTTAAAGTCCTCCCGCCACCTCCAACCCCCCACCCCCCACCCCAATTTTGTGCTAGTTTCGTAGTTGCAAATAAGTCGTGTTTGTTGGTTATAATCGGTGTTCATTTTCTAGGTGCACCGTGCTATCTTGCATAATGGAGAGAAAGTAGTTGTGAAAGTTCAACGGCCTGGTCTCAAGAAGCTTTTTGACATTGATATGCGTGAGTGTCATATTCTTTCTTTTCTCCATTTTTAAGCTATCAAATGCAATGATTCTTTTCTTTTTCATCTTGTGGTTTCATCACTGTTTTTTCACTACAGTTAGATATTCACTTATGAAACTCTGCAAGTTTGTTTAATGCTTGTAGTTGCTTATTGGATTCTGTTGGTTCTACAATTTTACTTCTTGACATATCCAGAAGACAAATTATTGCCAATTGAATTGTTGAAAACAGTGAGAACTGAAAGGTTCAGTGAAGACTCATCTACTTAATGCACCATCGATAGAACAAAATTATTTATTCTGATGCTAATTTTGATATTCTATGACGTACATTATTAATCATCCTCATAATATTCTATTGATTTTAATTATTCCAGCATTATAGATCTGTCTAACTTATTTTTTTTTTCATGTTCTCCATGATTGTACGCTTACTCGACAAAATCAGCGATTTTGGTTGTGTGTCGTGTGTTAATCTTCTGCTCGTTCCATCCAGGTAACATGAAGCTACTTACAGAATATTTACAGAAAAGTGAAACTTTTGGTGGTCCATCTAGAGATTGGATTGGTATATATGAAGAATGTTCCAAGTAAGTGACAAGCATGATTAGTTATAACATTAAATTCTAAAGATCGTGATTGCAGAGCTGGTATGATGTTAGGTGTCATGTTCGTGCTGGTCTTCTATTATATTTGTCTGACCTTCTACATATCAAGTTCTAATCAAATGGATTCTGAAGCACATAATTTACTCTTATCTTTCAATTTTCCCCACATTGTGTTGATATCAGGATTTTGTACCAAGAGATAGATTATATTAATGAAGGCAAAAATGCGGACAGATTCCGCCGAGATTTTCGGAACGTAAAGTGGGTTCGGATACCTGTATGTCTTGCTTAGCCTTTTCAATTAATTTTTTTTCTGTCAATGTTTATTGTAATGAATGCGGCATGTACTTTGAAAGTTCTACCTTATTACCAATGCTTAAAGGATAATCAATTTTGTCCCTTACTAGCTGGTATTTTGGGATTATACTGCCACAAAGGTGTTGACATTGGAGTATGTACCAGGTTTCTATCCAAACCATTATGTTTCTTAAACTTCTAGATTATAACCATCATACATTAAAGAACTTAAGCAACACATTTGAGATGGTAATGTTGTTGACTTTTTATGCAGGTGTTAAGATAAATGAACTAGATAAGTTGGATTCACAAGGATATAATCGTTCTCGAATTTCATCACGATCAATTGAAGCATACTTGATTCAGGTATACAGCATTAACAAAAGATGATGACTATAAAATATCTAATCTCAGTGATTTTCCATATGTATTCCTTTCTTTGGACTATAATGTGATGATAGTATTAGTTATCCTGAGTACTTTGTAATTATTGTTGAATATACAAAATAATTCAGATTTTAAAAACCGGTTTCTTTCACGCGGATCCTCATCCTGGAAATCTTGCCATTGATGTGGATGAAGCTATCATCTATTACGACTTTGGTATGATGGGAGAGATCAAGTCTTTTACTCGAGAGAGGTTGCTTGAACTTTTCTATGCAGTTTATGAGAAAAATGTGAAAAAGGTTCATACTTCATATCCCATCTCTTGATACTCCTTTTGGACTTCTCTGAATCTGCATTGATTTATACAGTGGAAAACTGAAGTACGATTATAACCTTTTATTTCTTTCGTGATGTTAATATTTGACAGAATATAAATGAATATATGATCATGTACTTGTATGCTGTGAAGAAGCAGTATCCTTAAGCTAGAGGAAGGAAATTCTTGGACACATTGACAACAAGAAGTTTCTTGTTGAATGAGTTTTAGCATATCAATGAATTGAAATTAGATAGGTACAAGAAAATTTAGTTGTGTTCTTATTCACAACTTCCTGTAAATATCGACATGCAAAATGCAGAGGCTAATGCCTGATAGTGGTGTTGCATGTTTAGCTTCATGGTAAAAGTCTCAGAAATCACTTAAGTCAAACATAATTAAACTAAATGTAAAAATTTGAAAATTATCGGTTTAAATACTGGAAAAGTATCTGTTCTTTTGCATCTCCAAACTGGACTGATAGTACTTATGTGCTAAAGCTGACTTATTAAACATAATTCAGACAACTAAGGAAAGATTCAATATCCATTAGAACTTTAGTGCAAATCTCTATCAGTAAATCTGTTCCCTCTCACTTCATTTTCAGGTTTTCCATTCCATCAAATCTGTCTTTTGACATCAAAAGAAATCCTATGCTCTCTGCTGACACTTGAATTTTTATTGTGAATTAAAGCATTCTTCTCTGTATAACATCAAGCCAATAATTCTCCATCCTGATCCCAAAATCTATCATTTCTATGTTAATGACAAGCACATTCAGAAAATGCAGTTGAAGTCATTAGAAAAGTTTTAATGCGTAGCTTTCTTGTCCTTGCTTTATTGGTCAAGCTTACAAGCATCTTCCCTGCAGGTTGTACAAAGCCTCATAGATCTTGGAGCACTTCAGCCAACTGGAGACTTGTCGTCAGTAGGTGTCACGTAAAATAATCACTATTTCAGTAATATGGTTACTTATTGCCCTGTAAAAAAAATGTTGTCCAGTGCTTTTGTTTTGGTATTTTGCTAGGTGAGGAGATCTGTAAAGTTCTTCTTGGACCATTTATTAAGCCAAACATTTGATCAACAGCAGACTTTGTCTGTAATTGGTGAGGTATGCAGCATTAATCCTGAAAATTCATTTAGCACCAATATAAGAATTTTAACGATAACCCAGATGCATATATGATCTTTTATGCTATGTTGGTTGGGAGAATGGTACTAACTGGTTTTGTTGGGTCAACTTTTATATGATCCCTTATGCTATGTTTGAATACAATGTTTTTGAAATAAGAAATGTAGATTTGATTTCTGTTTAAATGAAATTTGACTCATTGTTTGCTTAGTCAAATTCATGAATAAACATGAGATTTATATACATGATTAAGAGGTCATTTGATGTGAATTCCAAATGATACCCTTTTAAAAGATATTCAAAATACAGATTCCATTTTTATGATTCATGAACTGGTTTTTTTTTCTTTTTGCAGGATTTGTTTGCAATAGCTTATGATCAACCATTTCGGTTTCCGTCTACCTTTGCATTTCTCATAAGAGCATTTTCAACACTTGAAGGTTCTCATTCTACTCTTTGTCAGGACCCAAAAGCCACTGAATCCAACCCTCTCTCTATAGAAAGAGGAAAAGAAACAATTAGTGCAGTACATTACAGATATCTCCCTAATAACAGTTGTGTGGATTTTTATTGCTCTTTTTTCTTAATGTTTCTTGCTGATAGGTAACAGCTACATTCTCGATCCAAAATTTTCCTTTGCGAAGGTCGCAGCGCCTTATGCTCAGGTTTTATACGTCTGCCTACCTCTGAACATTACAAGCTTTTCCCCATGCCTTCATTGTGTGCTTCACTGATGTTTTGCACCACTTGCAGGAACTTCTAGATCAAAGACAAAAGCTGCTTATAGGAACACAACTAGTGGAAGAAATAAGTAAACAAGCAAATGATGTACTGCCCATTTATTCATTCATTATATAGCATCAAAAACCCCTCTTCCCTACAGAATGCACATGATCCATATGTTGTTTCAGGCCAGAAGTTCTACCATATCCATGCCGTACAGAATTCAGCAGATAGAAGAGATTGTGAAGCAACTCGAATCGGGAGATCTAAAACTTCGAGTTCGGGTGCTTGAGGTGATAATATTCCCCTAACATCTGCAGAATATAAGTTCATTTTTTCCCTTGTTTTGACACACTACTATTATAACCGTCTTTACCAGTCAGAAAGAGCAGCTAGGAAAGCAACAATACTACAAATGGCAACTATGTACACAGTCTTGGGAGGTACCCTGCTAAATCTGGGAGTGACCTTAATCAGTAGAGGCAGTCAAGTTATTGCACAAGGCGCATTCGTCGGTGCAGGTGAGCTTTTCTTTGGCATCAGAATCTCCAGATAATAATTCTGTGTTCTGGGATTGAAAAGCTTTACATTTTTCATCACAAATTTGTGAAAATACAGGAGTTTTCTTGATGCTCCTTCTAAGGTCAATGCAAAAGGTGAAAAAGCTTGATAAATTTGAGAGGATGATATGATTTCAGACCCAACAAATTGAAATATATCTCACAATCCATAATATTTCAGGTTCTTGGATTTATAGTCATTCAATTTGTAAAATCATATAGCAAAATAGAATTCTTTTGTGCATTGAGATATGCATGTATAAATTGTTTATTCATCATAGTTAGAATGGGAAATCCCTTATTTTCATATGTTACAAAAAGCTCTGTTTTTTTTTTTTTTTTTGTGTATATGTCTAAGAAATTGCCATGTGGCATTTTTTTTAATCCTTTGGATAAAAATTAGTATTTTTATATTAAGAAATAAATTTTTATCTAAAGTTTTTCAAATTATAATAATAATAATAATAATAATAATAATAATAATAATAATAATAATTTATATATGATGGATTATAACTATTTTTTCACAAGAAATTTCTTATTTTTTAGTATTTTAACAAATTAAGGTGTAATAACTTTATTTTATAATATATAAATAATACACTAATTATTATTTCAATTTATATAACTTTAAAGTATAAATTTTATTATTTAAGAAATCAATATTAAAGTATATAAAAAGTTGAGTTATATGAAATATGAGCATAATTCAAATAATAATAATAATAATATGAAAATTTCTTCACAATAATTAGCCTGAAATAGTTTATTTGTGAGAATTTGTGTATGATAAAAAACATACAACATTTAAAATCGAATCAAATTATAATTGTTCATATTGAATTTGTAGTGATAAGATTTGTTAAGCTTTATTTAGACACTCTAGAAGCAACCGTTCATTACTATTATAGAGAAATCATTTATGAAAAAAATATATTAATTATATTTATATATGAAAAATTGAAATATGTTAATATAAGGCAGGTTAATTGATTCAATATCAATAAACCTAGAAAAAAGAGTGAATGGTTGGAAACTTCAAATATTTTTTATATTTTAAAGAAAAATAATATTTTCAATAAATTTTAATGTTATAAATTAAATTTATTTTCATATATATTATAATTCAACAATAAAAAAATTCAAAAATAAATGACTTTTTAAGAGAGAAAAACTTATTTTATGAAAAAAATTTTCTTAAATTATTTATAAATAATTGTAATAAAAATATTGAGAGAGATCATTATTATTTGTAAAATAATGCTACTATATAATTTAACCATTAATTGATACTAATTTATACATTTTATATGATTTTTTTCACTTTTCTAATATATGTAAATTAGCTTTTGTGTTGAGTTCGTCATTAATAAACGAGTCAAGATGCGCCGAACTTTTATCAAGCTAAGCCGAACTTTTTTCAAGCTAAATCTCGAATAATTCTAAAAAAAATATATTTTACAATCTTAAATATTCTTAGTTTGATAATAATAAATTTCTATATAAAAAAATAATCTCATTTAAAATATAATAATTTAAACTTAAAAATAATAATTTTGACTCTAAATAATTTTAATTACATAAATATATCAAATCTATCTTTTAAACTTATAAAAAAAGAGTTTTATACAAACTTTAATTTTTATTAAACAAAATTAAAAAAATCACTTCAAACTTAATTTCATTTAAAAATAAATTAAATTAAATCGAAATTTTATCGAATCGAAACTCGAATAGGTTATCGATTCATTTATAATATTATTTTTTGATGATTATTAATCTCATTTAAGTCAACAACAGAACAATTAATAACAAAAACAGGATAATATAAATTCTCTTTCAACAAATTGGTAGGTAAGAAGAAAGAGTTGGGCAGCTAAGCATTAATTCTTATTGTAATTAATATTGCATATATGTTTTCTTTTTTTTTATCATTTAATATAAAAATATATAGTCAAATATTTTCTATTTTTATAATGCATAAAATTATTTTTATAAAAATATATTTAAAAACTTCACAAAAATACTATTATGATTGTGAACCTCTTTTTTAAAATATTATAATTAGATAACTTACCCTTTATTTTTTTTTATTATAAAATAGAATAGAATTAATGAACTTTATTTACCAATAAAATTAATTTTAAAAATATATTGTATAAAATAATATACCAAATATTAACTGACTATTCGTCGTAAACCCAAAAACCCTTAACTATTAATTTTCGTATAATTATAGTCTACCTATAAATTAAAGTAATTTGTAATTTAATTCTTTTATTTTTTTAATTAATTAAGTATAAATTAGTTCTTCCATCAATTTTTTATTCAAATCTATTAATTTAGCTTATTGACTTTAAAAATTTAATTCGATACTGATTGATTATGACCCTATAGATATTCAACATACCATTTCTCTAACTAGTGAAAAGTTAGAAGTAGCTGTTACACAAGCTTCTAAATGTTCTACTATAATAAGTTACACCATTGAGAGATGAATTTCTAGTATGTGATAGAAAAAGCATAATATTAGTAGAATATGATGAGCCCACGAGCTATGATTAGGTTCTAAAGAGTTTAAAATTAAAATTAAATATGAATTTTGCTTTTTCTACTCGAAGGGAAAAAACTCATTAGGTATAGATGGATCTTCAAGAAAAAATAGATATAAAAGGTAATATAATTATTTATAAAATAAGATTTATTGTGGAAGGATATCGTCAAATATAAGGTGTTGTCTTTTATTAAATCTTCTCGCAAGTAGTCATGTTCAAATTCATCAGTATTTTGCTCATCATTGTTGCTGATTATTACTATGAGATATAACAAATGGATGTAAAGACATTGTTCCTTAACGAGAGCAAAATCAATAGTATTTTGAGTGAAAATATTGATTGAAAAATTAATTTATATACGTGATTAATTAAATCAATTGATTTTTAAAATATAAAAACTAAATTATAAATTTTTTTTTTAAATTTAAGGATTATATTATAATTTTTCTAAACTTTTCTAAATTCAATTTAATATTTTTTTTACTGCAATTATAACAAATTAAATATATTGGTCTTTATTATACAAAATTTAAAGAATTTGACTATAATGGATGATTCGAGTAAAGAATTATATTTTTTCATTCAATGTGCTTAATTGAAAATTTTTTTAAAAAATTAAGTACCATTTAAATTTTGGTCAAAATTAATTTATAGGTCGATTATAATTATAACAAAATTAATAATGGAAGCTTTTTGGATCAAAATTTAAAGGATTACTGTAATTGTGATTAAAACCTTTTTTAAATATCTTTTTATATTTATAAATTCATAAAAATTAATTAAAAATTATATTATTTATTAAAAAGAAATGAGTATATATAAATGTATTTAATAAGATTATTAAAATTTAAAATATTATATAATTTTTTGAATAGAATTTTCTTAAAAAATAGTTTAATTTCACCTTTAAAAAATCATTTACAATTGATCAATTATCATTAATATCTTAAAAATCAAAATATTTTTTTAAAAAAATTAATAAAATAAATCAATCAAAAAATAAAAAAAAAAGTTATTGTTATTATTATTATTATATACAAATATTTGGTTATTTAAATATAAATTTGAACTGATAAAATGGGTAATTTACACCTTGAGATCAATAATTTATTATTTATTTTCAAACTCACCATTTAACTTTAATTATTTTTTTTATTTTTTTTTTATAAAACTCACTCAACTCTTATTTACATTTCAAAAATCCAATGCAAATAGATTTCGTATAAATTTTTGTTAGAATTTGATAATTTTCACCTAATTACCCAACTTATTACTTATTTATAAACTCACTATCCAACTTTAACTTTTTCTTAAAATCCACTCAACTTTAATTTACACTTAAAAAAACTTATTATAAATGGATTCCGTCTAAAGTTATGTTAAATGCTGATATAACAATCTACATAGACTCTTAAAAAAAAAGTTTTTTTTTCCACCGCCCTCTCCTTTTTCGACCACCGTCTCCCATTTGATTCCAGATGGCACCTCTCCCTCAATACTAATAACTATCCATTAGCTTATTCCACCATTACTTTCAGGAGCTAGACATAAGCAACTAAGAAACAGCTACTCCAAGTGGCCAGATGCAAAGAGAGAAAAAGGAGCGACACCTTATTTCAAATGACAATTTCAATCGATTTTGGAGGTTAAATACAATGATGACACCAATGTTGGATTCCTCTCCACGTCAACTTTCAAACGGAACCAACGATGCTAAAAATTGTAGTGGTTCCAATAAGATGGAAGAAGAGAAACAATGGATTTCCTTCAGTTTTTTTTAGTCTACATGGACTCCCATGTCAGTATACAATAGAATTTTGGACAGAATCCATTTTCTATGAGTTTTTTTAGATGTAAATTAAAGTTGAGTAAACTTTATGAAAGAAGTTGAAGTTGAGTGGTGAGTTTGAAAGTAAATGATAAATTGAGTAACCACACGTGACAATTACTAAATTTTAAGGTTGAAGGAAACTCACGTTTTCTTATTTTTCTATCTCGCTGGAATCACTAAAATTTTCAGCATCATTGGTTCCGTTTGAAAGCTAACGTCGAAAAGAGTCCAATGACAATGTCCTCATTGAATTTAGCCTTCAAAATCAATTAGAATTGTCATTTGAAGTCATAGTACCGCTCTTATCTCTTTCTTTACGGCTTACCATATGGTGCGCTGTTCTTTTACAGCTTATGGTTGTCAATTGGCTCTTAGAAGTAGCAGTAAAGTCGGTTGACTAGTGGTTATTAGTGTTGGAACCAAGATAGTGGTCGAGGAAGAATTTTAGATGGAATCTATTTATGATGAGGTTTTTAGTGTAAATTAAAGTTAAGTGGATTTTAATAAAGAAATTAAATTAGATGGTGAATTTGAAAGTAAATGATAAATTAAGTGATCTTATGTAAAAATAATCAAATTTTAATGAAAATTTGAACGAAATTCATTAAATAAGTTTTTTAAAATATAAATTAAATTTGTGTGTTTTAAAAAATAAGTTAAAAATTAAATAATAAATTTAAAGGTGAGTAATAAGTTGGATACAGTAATTAAAACACAATAAAAAAAATAATTGAATCGAATTAAATTAAATATAATAAAAATTATATGTTATTATAAATTATTATATATAAATTATAAAATAACTTTAAATTTATTTTAGTAAAATAGTGATTTCTTTGCCAAATTTAATATAATAATTAAATAATAGAAATATATTTAAATATGTTATGTCACACTTCCCAAAATTATTATTATTTTTTCCAGCAAAAGACAGCATCACAATTCACATGTCTCACATCCATGGGATTGCGCAAGTAAAACGATTTCTGGGAAATATTATTTTTTTTTAAATGTTATCAGAATAAATAATTTTAAAATAATAATTAATACGTTCTTATTATTAAATATAATAAAATATAAAATAACGTTTTATTTAAAAATAATAAATACAACTTGTTTTAGTAAATTGCCGACTATAATTTAATATCAATAATTAAATTATAATAATTATAAATAATATTTTTATTAGTAAAATTATATATAAATATATTAATAATAATTTTTAATTATTAAATAATAAAAAAATCATAAATTAACCGGCTGAATTGAGTTAAATTTTTAAATTTATTTAATAAATTAATTAAATTAAAATTAAAATTTTTATTTATTTATTTATAAATTTATATTATTTAATTAAAATTATTTAATTAAAATTATTATTTTAAATTAAAATCATTATTTTTTTATAAAATTGTTATTTTTAAATTATAAATTATTAAAATTATAAATAAGACAAATATAAATTAAACTGAAATTCCATTCTATTTATTATGAATGCATTTTCGGTGCAAAGGATTATAATAAATACATTTTCCTTGCATCACATGTTCCACATTCAAGGGATTGCGATTATGACAATTAAAACGATATTTGGAAAATATGTTTTGTCTTTTTGTTTTGAAATTTGGCCAAAATAAATAATTTTGAAAATTAATTGTGATTTATTAAAATTATAATGTGAAATAAAAAGTTGGATTTTCTTTGGTATCAAAGGTTGATAATCCCCAACCCTAAGGGACCCCCTTATCTCGGTCCGACAATATAAGAGGGAGAGTTAAATCACGGTACACGGTAGCCTCTTAGATGGAAAGTCCAGGGGTCCGGTGCGCACAAGGAGCTCATTCAGAGGGTGAAACTCCCACACTGCCTCTGCCGGGACTCGAACCTTGGCTCTTTAGTACCAACTCTGCCATCCGAATATCAACCGTGCTACGCCCGTGCGGTCAAAAAGTTGGATTTTCTAAAACTATGTAAAAATGCCCATATGATCTATAAGGTAATTTATTATAAAGTTTTTTTGTAGTTATAATTTCTCAATAAATAAAAATAAATTGTTAAAATTAATTAAATTATTTTCATAATATTTCTTCTATAATTATTTAATTTTAATATTCACTTTCATTTAATTTTCAATTATAAATCCAACCAAATTATCTCAACCGCCAACTACACATCTCTACCCTTTTTTTTAATTAAATTTAAATTCTAAAATTAACAAAAATTAAAAAAACAACCAAAAATCCTTCTTTATTAAATTTAATTTTTATAAAATTTAAATATTTATATTATTTTAATTTTTTAATTAAATTAAAATAAATAAATAAATTATAAAAATATAATTATGTTGAGTAATTGGAAAATAAAAGTTATTTTTAAATATTTAGATTCTCCTTAAAATTAAATATAAATATGAGCCGCATCACGCATTCCTACATCCTACTCGTGTGCATACTCGAGCTCTCCCCATTCATTACCACCTGCTCTTCTTCACAGGTACATGCTCTCTGATTCTCCTCCTTCGCCTCGATTTCTTCGACATTTTCCTGCGTCTACTTTCTCCTGTGCGTGCTCTTCCTCTGCTTTCATCTCAGATTCTCATCCATTCTTGATCTACCCTCTCTTTTCTCTTACAACTCACAACCTTGCACTCACACTGCCTCAATTCTTCTTTTCTCTTTTTATCTGTTTGGTTGCTGAGAAAACTCGGTGGAATCCCAAAATAAGATCGCAATTTTGAATCTTTTTTTCTTTGTGTTTTCTCTTTTTACCACCTGCTCTCTTT
>CAOGCB011457500.1:0-14502 GCA_948266635.1 Cnidoscolus chayamansa | reverse complement strand
TATAAAATGGAGGTGGAATCAAATCCTTCAATGCAAGCTCAAGAACAAAGAATTTCATGCAAGCCAAGGCGGTTGAAGAGCAACTTCCAAAGGAATTATTCTAAGTTTGCAGTTTTCTAATCCAGGAGGAATGTTGGAAATTTTGAATCAGTAAACTACAAACTGATATATTTGTTAAACAAAAAAAATCAATAAGTTGTTAATTTTATCTAGTTTACAAAAAAATCTGATATGCCTATTTGAAATTCGAAATGACAACAGATTTTTTATGTTAAAATTTTCAACTATAAATTTAGGTTTCATCTAATATAATAAGATATCAGATTTCACGTTCATATCAGATATGTTTCTATATTTTATTTTTCTTTACTTTCCTCTCAAAAACATTAACTCAAAAGGAGCCAGTAACATAAATACCAAAAATTGTTCACGTACTGAAAAATAATCAATGATAGTAAAAGATTATCATGTGAAAGGAAACATGAGAGAACAGGGAAAAAACAACCAGCAAACACTGCGGCTGCAAATGCCTCAGTTTGGCCGCAGCAAATGATTATATCTGTCAGAGGATCAACATCAAAACCATGCATTTCCGTCATAATTCTCGCCAAGCGCTCACAAATTCCTTGCACATGCCTTAATTTACAGCAATCAGCGCCCTTAGTTTACAAATAAAAAGAATTCTACTAAAAAAACGAGTGCATTTTCTATCATTAGGCTATCTACCTGTACTGGTTGAAGTCAGAATTGATGGCCGAAACAGCGGCGATTTTCAGGTGAGCGGGAGCTGGAAAGTCTGGAAAACCTTCGGCGAGGTTGATGGCGTTGCATCTCTGAGCTAAGTGAGAGAGCTCTTGAATGATTGAGGGAGTGAAGGTCTTTGCAACTGAGGATAGCTTCTTCTCCATCAGCCGCTTTGGTTCTGCTCTTCCTGCAGGCAGCGCCAACCGACAACTATAAAAGTGACGTCAACTTATTTTTTATTGACGTCTTAAGCTAAGCCTATTTAAAAGTTTAGAAATCTGCAAAAGAAAAATTAAATTAAATCATTATTGTTTAAAATAGCAGCCCAAAAACAACAATGGCACGTGTCCTTTAACAAAAACTAATCCAGGCCCATTTTCTCCAAGTCCAGGTAGCAACAGCCTGGCCCTCGTTGCGATCCACTCAAATAAAATTCCAAAAACCCTTCCCTCCTCTCTCCCTCCCTCCCTCCCACAATCGTCCTCTCTGCTTCGCCTTTGATTGGATTTTGTTTGATTGCCGACCATGTCGCTCAGGCCCAGCGCCAGGACGGAGGTGCGGAGGAACAAGTATAAGGTAGCGGTGGATGCGGAGGAAGGGAGGAGGAGGAGAGAGGACAACATGGTGGAGATCCGGAAGAACAAGAGAGAAGAGAACTTGCAGAAGAAGCGACGCGAGGGACTGCACGCTCAGCAACAACAACTCACATCCTCCATTTCTAATTCCGCTGCTACCGATAAGAAGGTATTTTCCTTGTCTTTGTAATATGTAGTCTTTTGCCGCTCTATATGGATCTCAGTTTCGGTATTACCCATTTTATTCTGTTCGTTAAGAAACGTGGAGCAGGGATGAAGTTCCTTGAAGTTTGAGAGGATGTATTGCTATTGTTTTGAACTGATCGGAAGGTTTACAGCTTCAAATATCGTTGAATACCCTGTCCATTGTTGTGTTACATTAGCGCTTATGGCTGCTTTATTTGAATTATGCGTTCGTGGAGGAAAACAAGAGTCGATGAATTTGTCATACTCGGATTCAGAATACTTTGGGTTACATTAAAATGCTTTTGTCAGTTTTATACTCATTTTTTTTCCTTACCACCCTCGTCTACGCTTTATTCAGAATGATGAAAGTGGTCTCGATTTTGATATTTGATTTGGTAGGGGGTTCTAGGAAATTAGTGTAGAAGTTTAAAGGATTTTTTTGCACATTTTATTTGTATCCTTCGATAATGCTGTTGCTTTGTGAATAAAAGAAATCAGTTGCCTACAGATTTTTTGGCTTTTACAACTGAGATGCTCGAATTTGCTTGTATTTTTGCACTCCCCTGATTCTGAGGAGCTGATTTTATTACTCTGATTGCAGTTAGAAAGTCTTCCAGTACTGGTTGCAGGTGTTTGGTCAGAATTTGGGAATTCACAGCTGGAGTCAACCACTCTTTTTCGGAAGCTGCTCTCATTAGGTTTACTTTATCTTTTATTTTTATTTTCTGTTTTTATGGTACTTCTTATTGCATAATTTGTATGCATAGTTTCTCATTTTGAATCTTTTATGTAGAGCGCAATCCTCCAATCAATGAAGTTGTACAATCTGGTGTTGTTCCTCGTTTTGTTGAGTTCCTTGCAAGGGATGATTTTCCAAAACTTCAGGTTTGAATTTAGCTCTATAATGTAATTACTAATTCATATTTCTTAACTATTTTTTTGTAATGTTTTATTTTGTTAGTTTGAGGCAGCATGGGCTCTCACAAATATTGCTTCAGGGACATCAGAGAACACTAAGGCTGTAATTGATCATGGCGCTATACCAATATTTGTCAAGCTTTTAAGTTCACCCACTGACGATGTCAGGGAACAGGTAAATGACCTTAGTTCTCTTTATTCTTTACCTGCACTTTCCAAGTTTTCTTTGTTCAAACTATATTCTCTTATGCCATCCAGATTGTTTCACTTCATTCTCTTTTTGAATTATAGGCTGTTTGGGCGCTAGGAAACATTGCTGGTGACTCACCTAAGTGCCGAGATCTTGTCCTTGACCATGGGACTTTGATGCCATTGCTTGCACAGTTCAATGAGCATGCAAAGCTTTCTATGTTGAGAAATGCGACATGGACATTGTCTAACTTCTGCAGGGGCAAACCACAACCTTTATTTGAGCAGGTTTTGTCTCTCAATTGGTTGTTTATATATTTTCACCTTTTTATGATATTTGTTAATAATATATTTGTTCTTGATTTTCATTGAGTAGACAAAACCTGCTCTTCCAGCACTTGAGCGTCTTATACATTCAAATGATGAGGAAGTCCTGACAGATGCATGCTGGGCGCTCTCATATCTCTCAGATGGAACCAATGACAAAATACAAGCTGTTATTGATACAGGAGTCTGCCCCAGGCTTGTTGAAATTCTACTGTAAGTAACACTTATTCTGTTGATGTATATATTTTGGTTGAACATTTCCACCTGTATGTATCCGTGAAGACTGAGATGCTTTGATCATGTTCTTCTGTTAGTCATCCATCGCCAACAGTGCTCATTCCTGCATTACGGACAGTTGGAAATATTGTCACTGGTGATGACATGCAGACTCAGGTATCAACTTGGCATGCTGCTCCCTCGCCACCCCCTAATTTCTATGCTTGTTTTTTGCCGATTGGTTTTAATCTAATTTCAGAATCAACTTAGCAATGTCACATCAAAGATATGTGGTGTAGAAAAAAGACAACAAGGGACATCTATCATGGAAGATCTTGAAAGAGTTTTCTTTAGATTTATTTAGTCTTCTTAAACTAATCATATGATGATGTCTTTGACATGCCTTGTGGTTTACAAACATTCTTACTATGTTGATCTACTTTGTCTTAGAATATAATTAAATTTTTGAGGAGATGCAATTATTACTTCTTAAATATTTTGTGTTTTTGGGTAAAATTTCATTCATGTCCACTGTGTTGGTCCTTGTTCAAATTTGTAATATTTCCACTAATTGAATTGTTATCATAGTGTCTTTTGAGTTCTAAGCCAATGAACTGAAAACTGATGCATTATCTTACTCTTGACTGCAGTGTATGATAAACCATCAAGCTCTTCCATGTCTTTTGAACCTTCTGACCAACAATTATAAGAAAAGCATCAAGAAGGAAGCATGCTGGACAATCTCAAACATCACAGCTGGAAATGTTAATCAAATACAGGTTGTTGGTCTTATCAATAATGTCACAATTTCTACAGCCCCCTTTTCAACTGCTTCAAGAGGATGATTTTAGTTGTCTTGTACACAATCAGACTTTTTCTAATAGTTTATGGTTTCCATTTCTTGATTATTTACAAGTTCAGATGTGTTTGGACTCAGGAGCTTATGTGGAATCTACCCATGGCTAGTTTCATTTTAACTTTTATGTTTTTAGCCTATCTATTGAAGTTGAGGGCGTTGTAGGATGATTTTTTGAAACTATGCAGGCTGTAATTGAAGCTGGTATAATTTCCCCCCTTGTCCAGCTGCTTCAGAATGCTGAATTTGAGATCAAGAAAGAGGCTGCTTGGGCAATTTCAAATGCTACTTCTGGTGGCAATCAGGAACAAATCAAGTATATTTTCTTTTTATGATCAATCTGTTCATTTGATTGTTAAGTTGAATTAACTTTTATCTTACCTTAAAAGGGTTGTGCTTTATTTGTGAATTGCAGGTTCTTGGTTATCCAAGGATGTATAAAGCCATTCTGTGATCTTCTGATCTGTCCTGACCCCAGAATTGTCACAGTTTGCTTGGAAGGGCTTGAAAACATTATGAGGGTTGGGGAAGCTGAAAAAAATTTAGGCAATACTGAAGCAAATGTGTATGCCCAAATGATTGACGACGCAGAGGGTTTAGAAAAGATTGAGAACCTTCAGAGTCATGACAACAATGACATATATGAGAAAGCGGTGAGGATTCTTGAGACATATTGGCTGGAGGAGGAGGATGACGATGAGCCTCAGAGTGATGCTTCCCTATCTGGATTTAACTTTGGAGGAAGTAACCCTACTGTTCCTTCAGGTGGATTTAAATTCTGTTAAGGTATGCAACTTGTTCCCGTGAATGGTTAGCTTGAGATAGAATTACCAAACCTGTGACTGGCAGAAGGGACTAGCAGCCCCTTTTTTTCAGTACGTGTCTACCCGTAAGGTTGAGTAAGCATGAGTCAAACCAGGGAGTATTTATCTGCTATTGTTGGCTTATTTATGTGATTTGCATATGCTGTCATATGACAACTCCAAACAGTTGAAATAGGTCATGGAAATTGGGTGGGATGTTAGCCATTAGTCTATTAGTTATTCTCCATGTCATATTTCTTTTTGTTTTGTTTTTTGAATAGATATATGTGAAATATTAATTTTGTATTTAATATCATGTTATGTGTTGGGAATTTGCAGCAATATCAAGTAAATGGTGGAATGAAGCTGAGTGTCCAGGTTCATATCTTGGTTGGGTGGTGACATTGGGCCTGTTTTGGTCCATATTCAAATGGGATTTGAATAAAGCAAGGGTGTGGAGCCAAGAATTTGCTTCAAATCACCAAATGATTAAAACTTCTCTCAGATGAATCGAGTCTACCATTTTTTACTTGTTCTAGTTTTTGGAATCCGGGGTCCACATTTCCCTACATCTTCCTGTTCTCTTAGAAGTTTTTAGAGCAATTATAGTAAAGGGTTACAGATGTCAAATATTCTGCTTTCGGAGGTCTTTCGAATACAATTGGGATCTCGAGATTTTGTCCGTCTGATTAGGAAGGTGTATCGATTGTCCCTATATTAATATCAAAAGGCAACTGATATATAAACTGAAGTCTATAACATGTCAATTGGAGTTTAAAGTTCGACAAAAAAAAAATGGAGTTTAATGCCCAGCGGCTGCTTGGGAAAAGGAAATTTTGGGTGCCCCTCTTAAAATATACTTTTTCCTTGTGTGGAATGTATCTTTTGCAAATTTACTAGTAAATTTATATAATTTTTAATTAAAATATTATTCAGTATTCGTATTATTATTAATTCTATCGATTTATTTAATTAATTATTTTAAGTTTTTATTTTATAAAATTAATAATATTTTAATTAAATAATTTTAATATCAATAGCTTATAATGAATTTTTTTTTAAAAAAATAGAGTTTTTCTCCAAATAAAATTCAAATGCTTGAACCCAATTACTTGCTAGTTAATAATGCATTTGATGATTGGAAAATATATATGCAAGGACAAATAGCAATAAATTAAGGGCCATATTAGAAAAACAAAATATATATATATGTGGAACCACGTGGTTGATTTGATTTGACAAGAGTAAGCCAGACGTAACGGTCCAAAGATTATTATCCTAAGGAACCGTAGCAATACGATTCCCCCCATTCCCAGACTAAAATACCATTCGATTTACAGACTGCCAAAGCTTATGTAGAGGTTATTTAAGTAATATCAAATGTATTGTTTACAAGTACCGCTGGAACAGCTAGAAGGAGCTTGGAAATAGCGCATAAGCCGCCGGGCAATAATTTTATACTACCCCGTGACTGGGATCGTACAGGATCCGACAAATCCAAGTATACAGCTGTGTTTATTTTGCCCCTGTCTCTCCCTCTTCATCATTTTTGCTTTGACCCCACCAAACAAAAAAAATTATGCTACAGCGCCTCCACAATGCACGAACCAACTTGACTTGGCCTTCGAAAGATTGATCATCTTCTTCTGTCTGAAACCAATTAAACAAAGACATGAAAAACCAATTATCTTCCAGCGATGAAGACGACGAGTACCTGTCTTCTTCAGGAATGCTTTGTTGCTGGTGGAGATCAGCTGCCAAGTTTGAAGAATGTTCTAGGCTCAAGGTTGGCCTCCCCAATATTGCAAGTCTCACTTCAAGACTTAGACTTCTTAGAGAGCTAGAAAGATTGGCTTTGATTGCACATGAAGGACTCAATGAACTTCGTTACAAGTTACAAATGTATCGATCAGGTGATTTCTGGGTACCCACAGGAGGTCTCAAGAAAGAAGAGATGGACATTCCACCAGTAATCACAATTCTCTTGGTGGGTTTCTCTGATTCTGGCAAGAGCTCGCTTGTGAATTTAATGTACAGTGTTCTTGGTCGAACTGGACTCGTCCCTTTTGCTCAGACATCATCTGGTAAGTTCGTTCCTATTCCATGGATGGAAAGAATTTGTTCGGTGGAGTAACGTTGACTCTCTTTTTTCTATTTCCTAATCATAGGGAGTACTAAAAACTATAAGACCATGTACATGGAAGAGCACAATGTATTGAGATCACTGAAAAGTGGGTTTTGCGTGTATGATTCAAGGGGGTTTGACTATGATAAAATGGGAGAGGCCCTCGAGGAATTGTCGAGTTGGATGATCGATGGGGTGCACCACAACCAACCATGCTTGAGATCAAGGGATGATACTTTGCTCAAAGATGATGCAGAAAACTCAGCTTCAAGATCATCTTCAAAGTTCGCGCAGAGGAGAGTGAATTGTGCTATGGTGGTGATTAATATAGCTGAAGTTCATAAGGCTCTAAAAGCTGGCGACTCCAAGCCGTTAGAGGCTACGGAAGAGCTCTTCTGCTCCCCTGCTTTGAGAAACTGCAGTAAGATCTCTTCACTATTGTTGATTTCTTTTAAGTTCTTTCCTTTTTTGTTACATCTTAAATATTTACATACTTTCTTTAATTATGTTCAATTGTACTTCCACTTAGATAATTTGGACCACTTTTTTTCCTGATATATTGATGTCTGCTTAATATCAAACCTTCCCTGAAGTGAACAATTTGGACTATGATTACTTCTCCAACAAATACTCACTGCAAGTAGTATTATTCGACAGAATTGGTGGGTATAGTGAAATTCTTTTCTTTTCATCATTTTTCTCTGACAGGGAAGCTTGAATGAGAGAATATATATGTAGTCAAGCTTGATACCTACAAGTGTGGGAGATATGGTCATTCTCACTAATCACTATAATAAAAATTGCTGTTCTCTCTCTAGTCACGAGTCGGTCGTAATTTCAAGAACCTTGTGGACGGGAAATTTCAAGTGCTTACATGTTGGATCTATTTGTGATTGCAGATGAGAACCCCATTTTGATCTTGACGCATGGAGACCTGTTGACAACAGAGGAAAGGATCGAGAGCAGGCTCAAACTATGCGAACGATTAGGCATATCAGATAGTAATGGGGTTTATGACGTAGTTTGTCTCACAGAATATGGATTTCTAGCCGAAGAATCAGATCCTGTTACGGCCTATGCTGTAGCTGAAGCAGTGTACAGGGCGTTGCTCATCTCAGATAGAGGGCACTTCCCAAAGAAAAATTTCCAGGACTGGGCAGTGTTCATATTGTCATCGCTAATGACCTTCATGGGTATTCTCTTCGCATTCCTGGCTGAAATTTGCACTTCTCTCGGACGCAGGAGAAAATTGAAGCACTAAAAGGGACGGAAACACAGATTTTTCGGTATATTGTGTATTATCAGCATTACCAAATCGTTTATACATTTACTTGTCTGTAGAGACCCTGACATTTTAGGCTTAGGAATGCTTATCTGATTCAAATTGTAAGCTATTATTTAAATTTCTCACTCCCCAGATGCTAATTGCTCTAGAGGATAACAGCAGTGATGTTAGTTCAGCAGGAATTTGAATTTCGAACGAAGGGTGCACTGTCCAAGATTGTCTTCTTCCTGTTTCCCTTCCTCTGTTGATTCCTTTAGAATATACTTAAATTATACAACAAAAACTCGTACATTCTGGAGAACTTTTTAGCACTTCCCATATGCGGCAGTAATGAAATTGCAAGGATTTCGATTTAAATGAGCAAAAAATTCCATTCAGGAAAGAAAACGACTGCTCCGATCGAGTCACGTCACGTCGACTTCAGAATCTTTGCTACAATAACAACACACTTCTATAGCTAGCTCTATGGAAGCGAGTAAAATAAAATAGATGCAGACATGATAACCTGTTATCGAGGAGGTACAGAGCTTTATGCCATAACCAGAATCCACTTTTTGAACTGGCGAGTTCATAGTTTAATAGCAATTAAGACATGGATGGCTGTCTGTGTTTGTGGACCAGAATCTATGGCCCTGGTTTCAACATATAAAGAAATTCCAATGAGAATTGGAGGTAAGTTTATGCATGGCCTGTCTTATGTCTTAAAATTCTTTTATATTTTATATTAATTATTAATGCATTGAAGCTTATCACAATCCGTTGTTAATAAAGAGTCTATAAATTATAAAAAGCCAAGAAATAACTCATAACTTGTACCAAAAGGTGATATACCCTCACCTTAAGGGCCTCCACACCCCGGACCGACAGGATTGTGGAGGGGTAAATCACGGTGACCCAGCGATAGTTAAGTGGGAGGCTTTTAACTCGGTGCCCACAAGGAGTCCACTCACATAGATGAAACTCTCACACTGCGGCTGACGAGGATCGAACCTTAGACCTTATACCAACTCTGCCACTTGCTTACCACTGAGCTAAAATCACATATTGTGGACTGGGAGACATATGGCAATCTGTTTTTTGTGCAACGATCGCCAAGAAATAAAATTGCATCAATGAACCAACCACGTTGCTAATCTCCTCTTGCGCCCATTAAGGTAACAACGATCACCAAAAAAACTAAAGAAACCAAGGCCAAGAGGATGGAAGACAATGGCCCCCTTCTCAATATCTCGTTCTCATGTAGTAATAAAAATGTTACCTTTTTACTGTTAAACCAGAAAAATACTCGCTGTGGCAAATCAAGTAACACATACTCAATAACAAAAATCTAATCCAAAAGCCAGGCTTGTAAAGCTCATTCTTCTGTAGGCACATGAGGCCAATCATTATCGGTCAGAATCCAACTCTTTAACTCTTAAGGATACTATCTTTTTACTGCTAAACCATATAAATTATTCACCCTAAATCCTATATATCTTCCAACAAATAAAAAAAAAAGCTGTAAAAATAAAAATCCTTCTCTCCCATTATAGCAAAATTAACATTCTCGGATGATTTGGCCACTACATTACGAGCTTCATCCTTTGTTTGACCCACCCACCCACACACCCCCTACTATTTTCGTCTGCCTAATTACTGATATTTGCGGTGAAAACCATATGGGTTAGTTGAAGAGGGTATTCTGGTCAAACAAATTTTACTAGAATTAGGGTTTTTGCGCCGCAGCCACCACTCGGCAGGGCTGTATCTACTTACTGGGTGGGCCAAATGTTCTATATTTTTGCAAACCTTATCCCTATTTCTCATACCCCTGTTTTCTCTGTTTCTTCTTACTTTCCCATCAGAGTCCTCTGAGATTTACACTAAAATTAAACACTTCTTTCTCTCTATTGCTGTTCCGAAAGTTCTTTCCAGTCTATTGCTTTCTTAGCTTATTTCTATAGCATTATAAGTATTTCTTTTCTTGGAGGTTCTCCTGGTCTATTTATGTCTCTGCTTTGCTTATTAACTAATCTTTGAACTGTCTTCAGTATCTTGACCTTAGTGCTATAATAATTATGGATTTGAAAATGAACGTGAGTGATCCTGCCCTTCTTCATCAGAGTTCTTATTTCTTTTTAACTTCCACTTTTAATTAGGTGCTCATTAAATATTTCCATCTACTTAACCAGGGCCAAGAGCAACATACTCAACCAAGCAGGAGTAGCGAACTCAAGAAAAGTTGTATAGATTGCCACACCACAAGAACACCTTGCTGGAGAGGCGGTCCATCTGGACCCAAGGTTCGCACAGTTCCTTATTAAACATTCCTAATTCTATCTAATCTATTTGTTCATGCTTATCATGAGTTTTCAGAGCTTTGGTTCTTACTGCTGTTTAAATAATTTTTGTTTCTAGACTTTGTGCAATGCCTGCGGCATCAGATATAGGAAGAAGAGAAGAAATATTCTTGGTTTGGACAAAGGAAGAGCAGAGAAGAGTACAAAGAAGATAGCTAAAAGCAGCAGAAGTAAGCTAGGAGTTCCCCTGAAGCTGGGAGTGATGCTTGCTGGAAGAGAGACATTGTTGCAGGAAGAATGGAAGAGGAAGCTGGGAGAGGAAGAACAAGCTGCCATTCTCTTGATGGCTTTATCTTGTGGTTGTGTCTCTGCTTAGAACAAAATCATCGAGAATTAGAGAAGGGTTCTCGGGAAGAAAAAAAAAACCCAATTTTGATGAACAGTGAAAAAGGTGGAAGAGCAAAGGATGTGAATCAAGTTATTCAGTGAAGACCGATATTTTGTTCCATTCTATCTGTTGTCTTCCAATTGTTGAGATGGTTATTTCCTGTGTTTTTGGGTATCTAACATTTGGGGAGGCACACATGAATTAGAATACTGAAACACAACATTGAAATAGATAAGCACCAATTGATTGGAAAAAGGCAAATGTGTTTTCTACTTAATCTCTTGATTAGGAATGTATCTTTTTTTTGAAAAATTTGATTTCTGCAAATACCAGTCCAGCTGAGCCCTACGAATTGTAGAAGATGTATTTAGATCAATATGAATATGGATGTCTAGGTATCTGCTGTTAGTAGCAAGTCCGAGTGGAAAGGTGTCAAAGTTTACCAGAACCATCTCCTTGGATAGGCTCCTGGAAGCCACTTCTATGTGTATCATTCCAGATGCTTCTATAAGCCCCAAAGGACCAAAAAATAAAAAAGTCCTAGCACACTCAACAGAATCAGATCCATAAAAAGACACGTCAAACAAATACAGTAAGGCACGAGGTAAAGTTCCCACGTCATTTTGAGAAGACACGTGTACTCAAGGCCCATGTCCTTTTTCTCTAGAATGTCCGCTCTCTACTTCTCATTTCTTCGCGTTCGTTGCCCTTCGTTCTGCATTCTTCAACTGATTCCAATAATTAGAGAGGGACTTGATGGATTCAAGCCAAGAACGGAGCAATCAAGATTAGGTATCGGCAACAACAGTTTACAGGGCCCTAATTTTATCTCACAATCAAGGTTCCACGACGAGAAATTGCTGCTGCTTGCTTATTCTTCTTCTTCTTCTTTTTTTTTTTTTTGGGTCCTCTGATGCTTGCTTCTTGTACCGATCTTTACCGTTCGCTTCGGGAAACCTGCCGTTCTCATCTCCAATCAGGGCAAGTTTTTTAAATTTGATTAGAATTAAAATTCTTTGGGTATGAATTCTTCTTCTTCTTCTTTTTTTTTTTGTTAAATAAATTAAAATGTTGAATTCAATTGAAGAACTCTTTTTTTTTTTTTAAATATATATATTTTTTATTTCTAATATAAAAAACTATTAATAATAAATTTATAACCATTAATAAAATCTTAATAATAATAATAATTAATATATATATATATAGTCACTAATAATTTATTAATAAATTCAAACTAATCTGACATGGTTTAGAGTTGATGATCATTTATTTTCTAAGTGTATTTATTTCTTATATATAAATGAATGTTTATTATTTTAAGTAGAATAAAAGATAAGTGACTATTTATTATTCTAAGATAGGAAGTTAATATGCATTTATCATTTTATTTAGTAATTATCAGTGAAAGCTGAAATTAAGTGTTTTGAATTATTTATCTACTTAATCAATATAATAATTTTTTTGTCTTTTATTTAATTAAAAAATTGATAGATGAGAAAAAGAAAAGGTACTGAAATAAATAAGGAATGATCCCTTCCCTTCATGTACAAGGCTTTTCCACTTCTTTTAATGGCGTAGAAGTCAAATCACCGGATTGTGCAGTCACCCATACACCTCCCCACTTATCAAAACCTTCATTTGTTCCGCCTCAGAATTACTCTTGTGTTCCTATTTATTTGTGTAACAGCTCATCTATCAAACACTTTCCTGAGCTGATTGTACAGTTTTCAATGGCTAACTCCGTAACCCTGTCCTCATTCTTCATTCTTCTCCTCATTTTCCACATCAATTCCCTGTTAGCTTCATCCACAGTTTCAACTGTGTCCAAAGACCAAGTATCATGCACTATGTGCTCTGCATGTGATAACCCATGTCAACCCCTCCCATCTCCTCCTCCACCGCAGGCTTTTGTCTCTGATTGCCCTCCTCCTCCAGTAACGCCAAGTTCAGGATCTTATTATTATTCTCCGCCTCCGCCATCAGGGCCAACGTTCATTTACTCATCCCCTCCTCCTCCCGCAGGCGGTGGTGCATTTTATCCCCCCTCAAACGGTGGGAACTATCAAGGACCACCCCCTCCAAACCCAATAGTTCCTTACTTTCCATTCTATTATTATAATCCACCACCATCTTCTTTTGTTTCGAGCAACTGTGTCCGCTTGGAGATGCACTCCATTTTTCTTATTAGCTTAATTTGTTTCTTCTATGTTCTCCTACTTGAGTGATTGCAGATCAGTGTTCAATTATAGACAGGTTTTTCTTAAAGATATATTTATTTTTCCTTACTGATAGAAAAATAAAATCCGGTGGCTTACAGCTGAAGAAAGTGAGAAAGCAGAAGATGATGATGGAAGAAACGCAGTTTTTTGTTTTTTTTCTTCATTCTGACACTTGTAATTTGCTCTCTACCTGTATTGTAGAATGTCATTGTTTTGTGAAATAAATGAAAATTTGGTATTTTTGAAACTTTGCGATTATCAAAGTAATGAGCAGTTGTTATCACTGATAAGTATTATTTAAAGAAGTTAAGTGAAGAACAGGACGCAGCTTTTTGAGCTTGCTTAAAGAGGTGAAAAGTGGAGGAAATGTGGGGTGGTGTTAGGCGGATTCAGCGGCTGTAGAATGGAGTCCAGCACGAATTATGGCATGTTGTCATGTGCGGTTTGATGGGTATTCACTATTGACAAAAGGGAAGAAAAAGAAACTTATCACCTATGAAAATAGCCTATTATTATTGGGCCTTGGAAGTGGTTGGGAGAAAAGCATGGGCTTTCGCCCAAAAATGAGCGATAACCATCTCGTGCGGATGATAATGATACCTTGTGAATCAGTAAATCAGACGTCTTGCCAACAAAAAAAACGTTTCAAAATTAACTCCGCGCCTAACCAAAATTTGAAAAATTGAAAATCACTTATTTCCAATACCAATTCCGTGTTCAATCTCAACAAAATAACCCATCAGAAAATGGCAAGAGCAAAGACCGCCAACTCCCCTCCTGCCGTCCACCACCCTCCTTACTTTGAGGTCCTCTCTCCATTTCCCTTTCAGTTTCTCGGAATTTTCTTCTAATTATTTCTAACTTCATTTTCTTGTTTTTCCTTTTGATGATTGCAGATGATAACTGAAGCTATAACTACGCTCAAGGAGAGGACAGGATCCAGCCATCCTGCCATTGCAAAATTCATAGAGAACAATTACAACGTGCCTTCCAATTTCAAGAAACTCCTCTCTGTCCAGTTGAGGAATTTCGTCAGATCAGAGCGATTCGTCAAGGTTAAAAATTCCTACAAGTTATCTTCCACCGAGAAGCTTAAGTTGGACATCAAACAGACCCAGGAAGAAAATGTCCCTACCAGGAAAGAGAAGACGGACAAGAATATCAGAGTGAAGGCTGCCAAGACTAAGAGGCTTAGCCGCGTTAAAGCTCCTGAGCCTCTCAAGAAGCCAAAAAAGAATGAAAAGAGTGCAAAGATGAAGAGTCTGAGTGAGGTGAAGACACCAGATGGGCTCAAGAAACGCAATTCTAAGCTTAGGAAGTGATTATTAAGAGAAGAAAGTGTAAGGCTGATATTGGTTTTTGTACTTGGCTTCAGTTGGGTTGAAGCCT